>VWPW01028144.1:77870-269635 GCA_013389825.1 Crypturellus undulatus | reverse complement strand
GCGAGCGGCAGCCGCGCTGGGGCGGCATGGAGGGCGCCCGGGAGCTGGCGCGCGCCGCGCTGCTGCCGCTGCTCCTGAGCCTCCTGCGCGCAGGTGGGAGCCGCGGAGCGGGGACGGGAAACTTTCGGCGGCGGGAGCCGGTGTCTCGGGCGGGCGCGGGGCGCTCCGTCGGGGCGGGGGGAAATAATAGTAATAAATAATAAAAGCAACAGCCTTTGTCCGCAGGCGGCGGCTGCGAGCGCTGGCAGCGGGGCGTCCCCGCCCCGGCCGCGGGCTGGGCTGTTTTGGCAATAAACTCTGTCTCGGGACGGGGCGTCCCCGCGGGTGGGTGCAGCGGCAGCGGGTGCCCCCGTCCCGCCGAGGTTTGCGGCGCAGTGCGGGGCGGGCGGCGCTGGCCCGTACTGTGAAGCGGGTCGCGGTGCTCGGCAGCGTGGAGCAGCGGTTGGAGTCGCCGTGTCTCGCGTTGCACCGGTTCGGGGACGCGGGAGCACTGGGGGCTGCGGGTGCCCCAGGGAGAGGCAGCCCCTGCCCGTGGAATTGCACGCAGGGAGCGTTCGGGAGCAGCGCAGGAGCGTCTGCAAGCGGCCAACCTGCGAGGGAATCCACCGCTTCGGTGGGAGAGAGGTGTCCAGGGGAGCCGTGCACTTGTGCCGTGTTGTAACTGCCGCCTCCAAGGGAGAGGAGCCCTGGGCAGCGCTCTGGTGTATGGGGAGGCGCTGGGCAAGTCAGGCTGTAGGTTTTCCGCTTCTGGAAACAAATAAAGTAAAAATCCCCTAGCAGTAGTGGTGGTTTATGATTCTTTGTTGTAAGCGCTTTACTTTGGCAGGGGAGAGAGGGCAGTAGTTGGTTTATTTACTCTGTTGTTAATTTTGTTTTGGTAGTATTTTTGTTTTGCACCTCTTTGCTCACTGATAAGCTCAGCCAGAGTATGATAGCTGACAGTTTGGACTTTCCTGTGCAGAATGTCTACACGAGTGGCTGTCTGCACACACACACACACACCTATCCAAAGGATGTCCAAAGTGCAGTGGTCACGGAGACACACAGAATTCCCCTAACACTACATAGTTCCCTGAAATTTCCTGGAAAGCACATTTAAAAGTTATTAATATCCACAAATGTCTTCTGCGTCTCTTGCCCTGCACTTGAAGCTGCATTTCCCAGTTGGGCCGTTGTTAAGCAATGCTTGGGGAACAGAGTGGACTGTCAGGATCGCATGGAGGCCACCAGGTGCATGCCCTGGCCAAGGGGCAAGGAGGTGGGGACCCTTTGATCCTTCATCTGGGTCTAGGCTCAGACAGTTAAGTGTGGGCGATTATTTTCCCTTGATGGTGCATTAGACAAGCTTGTGTTGACAAAAAATGGGTAGTTGTAGGTGTAAATGCTTGCTGTTGCAAAGGGCAAGTGACTTTGTGTCCATCTCTGTGTCTGCCACCTGGGTCTCTGCGTATTCCAGGCTGGAGGTTGTGCAGGGAGGTGGCTCCTCTCCTGGCATGGGCGTGGGACACCTTGGAGACGGCCGGCTGGGCAGAGCCCCAGGGTTGTTCTGGAGCCAGTTTGACCCTGTGTCGCTTTGGGGATTGCCCCATCACAGGCGCTTGCACTGGATGATCTCCTGCACTCCCTATTCAGTCCTGTCCTGTGTCTTGTTTATTCATATGCAAGTTTATATAAAGTATCCTTTTCTGGCCTGTAGTCAAGAGCTTTTTCCCTTTGGTGGCAAATAGGGAAGGAGGAGGTAGAAAGCGGAGCTCAATGTGACTTCTTGGAGAGTAACCCCCTCTTGTCTTCCTTCCCCACAGCTCTTCCCGCTTTTTATACTTCCAAACATACTCTTGCATTTCTCCTTCCATTTGGAGGGGTGGTTGGGCCTCCTTCAGTGGAATAATCTGGAATAAGTCTTTTCTCCATGCTTTTTCCCTGCCCTGCGGCCGCCCTGTCCGCAGTGCAGGTCTCCGTAGTGGTCTCGGCAGCGCGTTCGCCCTGCAGCCGGGACTGCTGCTTTGCCGCTCGCGTGCTCCTCAGCGGAGCACCGGGAGCCTCTGCCTGTGCCCCGGGGAGGCATGTCTGTTTTCATGATGCTTCCCGGCACCTGCCAGCTGGCAGGGAGCAAGATTGAGGGAGGAAGATTGAACCTGATAAGGGCTGTGCTTGCTGTGGCTGAGATGCAATCTGGACCCCTCCAGCCCCATGAATATCCTGCCCTCCCTCCTCCCCCGTTGGTTTGTTGTGTTGGGCTGCCTGGCTCTGCCCGTCCCTGGGGTCTCCTGTGGCTTTTCCTGCCTTCCCTGTAGCAGCCGTGTGGATTCTCCTGCACCTAAATGTGGCCCAAGGCCATGACCGGGAGCAGAAGTCGAAGATTGTTCAATACTAGATTCCTTTCCTTCCGCTACAACTGGGAAGCTTTTCTGAGCGAGCGCATAAGTGATTTTTCTTCAGGCTTTATAATAACGAATGTGATAAATTTGGCAAGGAGCAAGATTCACATTTGCATCCAGCTTAAGTACAG
This sequence comes from Crypturellus undulatus, assembly GCA_013389825.1. NCBI lineage: Eukaryota > Metazoa > Chordata > Aves > Tinamiformes > Tinamidae > Crypturellus > Crypturellus undulatus. Next base: position 267,126 of record VWPW01028144.1, on the reverse strand, counting down.
TTCATAGAGACTGAAGGCATTTCCATGTGCTCTTTTTTTTTTCCAACAGAGAGTCTCTCATGGACAGATTAGCCCAGCTGTAAGGCTGTTTGGCTACGCTGGCTCGCAGGGGCTTTCATTTCACTTAAGCACTTGCAGAGAGTTGTTGTTGGCTGTTGAAACAATAACACGTCTTTGCAGGTGCACAGATTGAGGGAAGGATCCCGAATCGCCCCGCGTAGGGACGTACCGTGGTGCGCAGGTGAATCAGCACGGATATATTAACCACATGGCGATATGAGCCCATGGCTCAGGCTAGGGAAGATTCTAGGAGTCACGTTCAAGTGGATGTTTCTCATTGTGCAACTTGTGCTTTTCTCTTTCAGACCTGTTGTTAGAGACTCTCATGACCCCTTGGGCTTCCTTTACATTTCATACTGCCGTGTTATTAACAATAATTCCTTGTTAGTGAAAAATACTCGAAAGAATTTAAAGCAGATCTGTAATTGTCAGGCTAAATACCAAATATTATGTATTTTTATTTTGAAGGAAAGTTTTTCTCCAGCCCAGACTTACAGTAAACACTGGAGGAGTCTGAAGGTAAGGAAAAACAAATTCTGGACAAAGCAAGAGCAACATAACATTAAAGAGCTTTAGACTAGCTGTCATGTACTGCAGATAAACATATATTTATACTGTTAATCTGATACTGGTCTTGTAAAAGAGAGGCAGTAATTGCTCAAGGTTGAGCTACTTTTCAGCTGTCTTTTTCTCTGTGTCCGTGAAGATAACTGCCGTTACACAGATCAGCCATTGCACATCGTCTTGCTCTGTGTGTGTTACACACGCATTATTTTACAGATGTTGTTTTCTTTTTCTTCTAATGTGGTACAAACATCTTCCAGGATTTTGACTCATTTCCTTGAGTCTCGCTCAGCTGTTTAAAGAATAGGTGGAGGAAATGAGATCTAATATCCTAATGCATTACATTTACTGTAAGTACCTTCTCACTTTAGGTGAAAACATTTGCTTTTTTGTAAGTTGTGAATCCATCTGAATCTTCCTCTGCACAAGAAATAACCTGCATTTGCTTCTGTCTGTCAGAAACTCGGATCCCGTCTGTGTCCCTTCTGTCTTGATAGGGCTTTAGGTGTGCACTGTAACCTTACGTAAAGAAGGAGATCTAATGCTGAAAGCCAAGTATATTAGAGATATTATATGTCTGTATATTATATGTTTTGGACGCATATTAAAGAAAAACTGAAGAGAATGTGCATACAAATTAGTAGAACTTATAAAGAAAATCGCTGAAATTATTATTGTTCTTCTGTGTTATTTTACTCTACAAGTCTTGCACTTTTTTAATGATTTTTAGGAAACTAGTGAGGATTGCCCAAAAGGTGCATGACCTTCTATAACAATGAAACCTGCCAACAATCCCAAGTGAATGTAATTTTACGCATGTCAGTAGTTTCTTTGGCTGATTGCCAAACATAATGGCAACTGAAGTATATTGTTTGTCCACTGGCCAAGATTGCTGCTGGTAGTGATAAAAGCATAAGAGGAATGTAAACATCTGTGTTTGAAGAGAGAATGCCACTCATTTTCTAGGTTATACCAATTAGAAAGCACAGTAAATGTTAATCTCTTAGTGAATTTACTCTTGGGGATTCAGTTGCTTTATTCAAAAAACAGGTTTTCAGATATGCCTTAAAATGGATTTTTAATGATCCTTATAAGTCACAACAGAAATTTTCATACAGTATATGTGGTCATGTTACCTTCTACAGCAAACAGACATGTAAATACAGAAAAGTTTGTAGTGCTGTTAACAAACTATGCAACTCTGTGCAGGTCTTTACATATTGCTCCTAGAGATTGTAAGTGAAATGAAGCTTTATTTAGTAACGTGATCAGCTAAATGGCTCTGTGGTTGGGGTTTGGCAAGGTTAAATGTGTATGATTTTAAAATATCATTGGAGAGCTTAGTTCCCAATCATGTAACATAATTATTAAATATCTGATACTGAGAAGAATCCACTAGTCAACTAGGCGTCAACAGTTGTAGAGCTGAGTGATAACAAGGATGCATGGCCAGATTTAATTTGAGAAGAGAGACATCTCGCTGCTTAGGAAACAGTGGAAAGAAAGCTTTCAAGTCATAGAGATGCTTCCTGAGTATGAAGTTCCTTAGAAGCCTGACAAATGCCATTTTAGTCTCATTTTTCCTTTCCTGCTCCTAGTTGTCTTAGCTGAACATACTATTCATGACAGGGATAGACTTTTAAAGAAAAGCTCTGTGCAGAAGGCACATTGGAAAAAGTAAATCCCACTGGGTAGTTCTACAAGGAGCATCACAAATATTCTCCTGTCATTCAGAACCTGTCTTTGACTTTTTTTGCGGGGGAGAAAGAGCTGAATTAACTCTAAAATCATCAGGAGTGTTTTAAGTATTCCCACAGATAGGCCACTGAGAAGCAATTAGCCTACTGGACAGTATCATGAGATTTAAAAACTTGCACTTGTTCCTCATAATCTGTTTTTTGTTCAGAAGTTAATGGGTGCAGCAGCATCCCATGCTGAAGCTTTTGCCTGAAGCTCAGAGGATGGGAAATGTGATTCTTTGCTGAACAAAATCTGCGTTTCTGCAAGGTTCACCTGGCCCCCGAGGTTGGATCTCTTAGAGCAAGTCTTAAAAACAGAACCCTTCAATACTGTGGCAGTAAACCTAGAGGAGACCCTCAAAGGTCATCTAGTCCCTTTTGCCTAGGGGGGTCAGACGTAACAACTTTTCCAGGTTGATTTTTTTTTTAACCTGTTCTAAAACAGCATAGTGATTCTACTACCCATTTTTATAGTGCTTAGCTAGTTATTAAAAGTTTAGAAATTGCCTCTGTGTTGCTTAATTCCATTGCTTTTTTTTGCCCTGCTCTGTGGGCAGAGGGAACAGGTGATCACCGTCCTTGTTACAGCTGCCTTTTACATATTGAAAACTAACACCACATCTTTAACTTCTTTTTTTTTTTTTTTTCTGCGCTGAACAAAAAGCGTGTGAAACGGATCTTTCAGACTAGTACCTCTTTTGTAGCCCATCCTCCTCTTGTTCTTCTCATCCCTCGCCAACATGTCTACATTCCCCCCAGGGCACAGTGTGTAAAATTGACACCTGACTCCAGATGAGAAGCTCAGTCCTGCCAGATTTAACAGAATAGGTGCATCCCCGTGTAATGTGCCGCAGTTTGATTCAAAGCATTTTTAAATCCGATCTTAATCATGATTTAAATCAGCCACCAGTAAGCCTCATTTTGACTGCTTTGCATTTGTACTTAATGATTTAGTAAAGAAAGGTTTAACCTCCTTTATTGCCATTGAGAGAGAGTTTTAATTAAATGTAGCCTTTCCCCTTAGTGTTATACTTGGTTTGATTAATCACTGTGCATGTATTTAAGCAATTATGTCGTTTATTATATATGCACTTATTCTGATTCTTCATGTGTTTGTTTTAGTATGAAAATAAAAAGTGTTGACAGTTCTTATGTATTGGATAATTATTTTTTTATTTATGATTTGCATCAATTAAAATGAAGGAAACTCAAATTCTGAAGTGTTCTGTTAGATAAATAGCACCACAGAGGAGGTAGCCAATTCAGAAGAAAAAAAGCTTACTGAGAAATATCTTGAAATAAAGAGTTAGTGCCTGAAAGACCTATCTGTAGCCAAAACTAGTGGTATCTAATCACCATGCTGCAAAAATTTTAGCATGTGGTTAGATCTCATCCTCTTTTATCAAGTTTTTATTCTTGGAATGGAAAAGGAAAGAAACATTCATGTTTTTCAACTCCTGATCAGTATCTCATCTTTGAATGGACTAGTTGCTTAATTGAATTGTACTGAATGAACTGAAATGAAGAAGGTATTTCCTCTGCACCTGCTAGGAGACTCCAGATGGCAAAGGCTGGTTTATCACTATAGCACAACCTGGGTAGAGGTGCTCAGCTTCTGCCTTCCATTAATTTAGTTGTTTGATTATATTTAAAACATTGGCAGCAAATGTTGTACTGGAGTGATATTCTGCATTTCAATTTTTAATGATCGTACAAGGTGTAAGCTTTATTTCGTGTTATTGTGTTTTAAATTTTAATTTTGAATATTTAACTTTTTAAATGAAAACATGCTTAAGTTGAAAAATACTGCTTTTTATTTTAATATAATCTTAAATATTTAATATGTTATATGCTATACTTACGTGCCATGGTTGTGTTATGTATCTGAGAAATGTAGATATTCTTTTGCAGTATTGTTGATACATTCAGTTTCTGCTACTCGGTGACTACCAAATTCTTTACTTTGCTGCCAAACTCTTAGTTTGCTATTTTATGTACCATGGAAGTGTTTTCTATGCTTGCATAGATGAACATAACTTTCTACCTTTGAAAAGAAATTGTGTTATCTTCAACAAAATAAAAGCTTCCTCCCTGAAGTGGTTCATTCTAGTACAAGCTATTGAAGTTTCCTATTCCATAGTATGTCTGACTTCCAGCTATTATATGTTAAATTGCTGACTTGGCAATAATGCTAACATCATCCTATATAGGATTTGGAGTATGTAGCAAGGTAAAAGAGGTCAAACTGAAGGAGCAAGCAGAATTAAACTCTAAATTTCTGGTCTCCTCCTGCAAACTAGATGCCGTCATACAAGATGAACACAGCCTGTGCTCACAGCAGGATGCTCTCTTGTCTCCTCATGAATCTCTCCTGGAGTAGTAAGAAAAGCTTTTTTTAGTAAGCTGCTACCTGCCTGTGGGCGCTGTACATGCAATTCATGATAGAGCTGTGGTAATACACTTGGAAATTAAAAAAAAAAAAAAAAGTAGGCAAAATATATAGATGATTCCTTGGGACTTCTGTTGACAGTGGAAAGAATTTAACAGACGAGTTATGTATCACCCTTTAAGATGCATAAGATATCCAAATTGTCAAAAACACATGCAAACTTCTGTCTTGGATGCATGTGTGAGACAGAACTCTTTCACCAGTCCCGCTGGGTGTTGACACTACTATGTGGGACTAGCTTATTCACCCTGAAAGTCTGAAGAAGCTGCCTATGAGTATTTTTTGGTCACAGTTATCAAAGAATTGTATTTGCCCACAGTTTCAGAAAACATGTCACAATTAAAAACACATTTATTAGGTTTGTTGCTGTCTGTAAGACTTCATGACTTTACAAGATTTTGTAGCAAAATTCTAATTAGCAGCACCTGTGCAGTAGTTGGATGATGCAAATCCAACTTATTGCAGGCTATCTAAAATTGACTGAATGGATAATACTAATTTATATGGGCAAATATGGAAATATTCAAAAACTTGATGCCATGTGTGTGCATTGCATGTGATTGCAAAAACTCCAACTTCAGTAATAGAGCTATGTAAATGCCTTAGCTGCCGTGTTACTAGAACAGTGTTACCAAATTCTCATAAATCCGTTAGCCTTCTCAGTGAGGCAGAAAGAATGCAAAGTAATATGTGTATACAAGATAACTGTGCCTTCTTCCAAAATTTGGTGATTGTGTTATTATCTTAATCTGAAAGTGTTATTTACTGCTGTAATCTTCTAGGAAAAAGTACTGAACTAAATATCTAGAGAAAGTAGAAAGCACTACTCCTCTTTGTGGTATTTAATGTGGTCTATCATAAGAGCAACGATAACATAATTATGCAATTATTGATATATTTTCCCCCTTTGAGGCCTTATGTAGATGATTACCAGTGCACCTTTTAATGAAATTGCTACTATTTGATCAAATTGCTGCCGAGATTTGAAATAATTATAATTTGCATTGCCAAAAGTCTTACATCTTCTTCCTCAGTTGAGCCTGTTTCAAATAGGCATTAGTTCAGATGGCAAAACGATTCACTTTTCTCCATTTTTTTCATTTATCTTCATTAGAACTACCTTTTTGCTGAATTTCAGAAAACATACTTTCAAGCACGTGTTAATCATTACAAGAAACATTCTTTTAAAATGGGAGTGAATAGATACGGCACTTTTTAATGTAAATGTCACCGAAGAGAAGTGAGAAGGAAAAGCCATTAAAGCACTAGACAAAATGAGTGACAGCTGAATTTGAATATACTTTGCATTAGCACACTTTTTCATCCCTTTAAATTGTTCTCTATATTTACTTTACATTGTGTTTATGTATGTGTGCAACAGCTGCAAAAGCTAGTTTGGGAGCAACTGGTTAATAAGCAATTTTGGAAATTTGAAGGAAAAAGGAAATAATTCTGCAGGAGTAAGGATCAGGCTAAAAGACTTATCTCAAAGCTGACAAGTATTGTTGCAGCAGTTACTCTGTGCAAATATTACATGTAGGTGTGTATATACATACATATTTTCCATACTGTGTACTTTTTGAATAAGAATTATCAGTCATTGTTTTGAGCTCAGACCATATTTTAGTTTAAAAAAGACGTTTAGGTCAGTCTTGCTTTGTTTTGTTCATTAACACATTGCATATAAATTCCTTCTGTGGTGGTATGTTTAGTAGAAGGAACCATAATGTATCAACATGCTGTAATATAATGATTCATGCATCTAGAATATGCTGCTGCTTATAGTGTTTCATAGTGTATATAATACTATTAAAAAAAAAAAATACCTAAAATGATGAAGAAGAAGATTCAGAAAGATATAACCAGGCATGGAAAAAAAGCATGGATTTTAATCCTGTTACGATTGTTTACTCCTGTGCTAAAGCAGAAGGATATTTAGCTATGTGCTTGCTTTTGAGAAAATGCCTCTATTGCAGGGTTAGCCTTGTCAATCGGAAAAGACAAGCTTCTTGCTGGACAGACTGTTTGTGTGGCTTGAGCTTTTCTGCTCCAGCAAGGAAAAGCAAAACCACTTGCAGGGGAAAAGGAGGATAGCTTTCTCTGTGGAAGATGCAGTTACTTCCTCCAGCGGTTTCCCCTGAGTAAAGGACCCTTTTGGGGTCCTTTTGGGGCACCATAATGGGTTTTGCACTACCCCGTAAAGCCAACTTTGACGCATGTTTCACAAGTCATATGCAGGCTCTTGTCTGGTCAACCTGCTTATGAAATTAGCCAAACAGTATGAGTGATTGCTACAGCAAGACCTGCTGGTTTCTACCCATGAGCAGACGATCATCCAGGATGCTTGTGCTTCTTGTCCCACCTGAAAAATCTTGTGGATGTTTCCCTTGGAGGGTGCGATCTGCTGGAGACTAGTGAACTGGCTGCACTTGTGTGCCTGCCCTGCCCTGTCCCATTTCTGCTTCACCACATCTCCTTGGGAAGGGTGTGTAACCCTTCTCCAGGTGTCTCCTCAGCTTATCTGAGCCATTCTGCCCTTTGGACTTCTCGATACAGCTCCCAGCCTGAAGGCAGGTTGCTTCCCCCCTTTCTCTGGAAAGGGCAAATCCCAAGTGTTACTGCTTGTCTCACAGCGTGGCCTCCCACCGCGCAAGCCCTTCAGCGAAGGTCTGGGCAGCCACCAGCAGCGGGTGGCACGGCACAGCAGGGCTGGCTGTCCCACAGCCGCGGCTCCAGCTGCCTCTGCGGTTCCCCACGCTCTGGCCTCCTCGCAAACAAAGGAACCCTTTGTTCCTGGCACCTTCCACTTCCTCTCTGCTGTTTGCCATGGGTGGGAGCCACCTGGCTCCACGCTTGCCCCTCATATGGGGAGATACCTGTTTCACCTTGAGGTAGGCTTGGTGACTGCCTTTGGGCAGGGGGCTTGTGAGCTCCCTGTGGCTGCTGTCCATGTTGTACTTGCCTTCCTCCCAGGGCTGAGAGGGGAGCCGAGTCCCAAGGCAGTGATTGCCTGGCTTGGTGAACATCATCCCCTTGTTCTCTGCTTGGTCACTTGGAGCTTTTGAGAGTCCAAGACCTTAGCTCAAGTAGTATCCTCAGAGCTTCAAAGGGCTGTGTTTCTCCCTGAAACACACACAGCACTTAGGGGAGGCCATTGGTGATCACACAGCACTGAGCGTGTCAGATGACTTAGAAAACAAAACAGTGAGTTCTGCAGGGAAGCCAGATCCTTTCAGCGCCCCCCCATACACACTTGGTGACTGTTACTTTTCTGAGAGGAAGTTGAGGCAGGGGAAAGGTCAGCATTTCTGTGAGCATGGACGTAGGGTGTCCATGTGTGCTGGGCATCTGCAATGCTTCTGGGAGATAATCCTGTCTTTGGTCTTCTACTAAAGTGCATCTGTGTCTTTGAGGAGACACTAGCGTGGATGTTGGCATGGATTGTTTCTTTTGCCAAGTAAGAGGCTATCCTGCTAGCCTTATATTTCCCCTTGGCATAGCTGAAATGCTGCATGATGTAGCTTTCAGATCAGATTATTTAAAATTGACATTTGCCATTGCTAAACTTTCCATGTAGCATAAGGGAGAGTGTCTGTTCAGCGAAGTGGAACAAAACAAGTAAGCGCTATGATAGCATCTCGCCTTTGAAAAATCTGGGAGATTATGTACATCAAAGCAAATTAAAATTGCCTCAGTGGGGCTGAAATGTGAGGTTTACACTGTATTTGTTTCCTTTGGACATAAAATGGGAGGACAAAGAAAATCGAATTGAAAAGGTCTTAAATTCAGCTTTAGTCACAACATATGTCAAGTGCATAGTGACTGTAACAAGAGACAGAGTTTGTAAGGGAAGGCAATATTCTTAATTAGACCAACTAATACTGTAAAGAAAAGCAAGCAAGCTTCTGGCTACAACTTCTGCATTTGTGTAAAAGAAGCGACTTTTGGTTCTGCTCTTTTTTCAAACCTGCGGGAGGCTTGTGCATCTGAAAACATGTCAGCTTTTCCAGCAGCACTGGGTATGCTGAAAGAGGATATTAGCTCCCTGCAAGCCATGTCTTGTTGATATCCCTAGCCTTCTGCATCTACAGTATTACCACTACTCTAACTGATAAAGCCTATCTCTTGTTTCTGTTCTCTTATGTTATTATAGATGAGAAACTGAAAAATGTGGTGAGTGAGGTCTATGTGATATCCTTTGAAATGAAGTCAGTGCCTGGAATGAATAGGGTCTAAAGCTAAAGCAGGTCTGTCTGGTTGTGTCCAGTCCTCACAACCTTAACACAAACATCACAGATATTTTGTCCTGCGAAGTTTAGCTCCTAAATGCATTCATCATGGAAAAACATCATGTGGCTTAGTGGTGGTAAATCCAGAACTGATCATTTGGAAATGATGGTCAGGGAATTGTTTTCACTATATAAGATTAGCACAATTTCCATGGGGGCTGTTGATCACTATCAAGGTCATGGAGAACAGCAGGAGGAAGAGGCTCTTGGGCGGGTGCCGTCCCCCTCAAGGGCAGCCCAGCCGCGTGCTGCACTGGGAGAAGGGAGTTACTCTTGTTGGATAGCGCTGAACCCACTGCCAGATCACTGCTGGTCCCCTGAGCTTTGCAGAGAACTGGGCATCAGGAGCCCATGTGCAGTGGTAATGTTCATTCCTCTGTCCAGATTTGGCTTTTCCTCTGCCCTGGAGGTGGAGCTGCTCTTTAGGGTAGCTCTTGAAGGCCGTGGGTAAGGAAAGTGGCAGCTTCTAGTGTGTTGACAGTGCTGCTGATGTAGCTAGTCTCCTTGGAGTCTGAGAGTGTTTGATGGGGATTAGATATCGGGAAAGGCAGCGGGTGGGCACATGACCACCATGCAGCCTCAGAGCATCCCACAGTGCATGCTACTCTGGTCCACCATGTAGGTGGAAGAGCCATCATCCAGTCATGTATATGGGGCTCCCACAGTGCATGCTGCTCTGATCCACTGTGTTGAAGAAGAGCAGGGCATCCAGTCATGTATATGGGGCTCTTCAATCAAAAAAAGAGTCCTGGAAGGAAAAGAAATAGGGATCTTTAGTGAGATGTTTCTGCATGGTGACTGTACTGTGAAGCTGAACTGTGCCGCCTCTCTTGGTAGATGCTTGGGATAAGTTTTAACACGGAAGGGGGCTGGATAAGGTACAGCTTTAAGTCAGCTCTGAAAGCAATCTGTTGTGTTATTACCAGCTTCTTGTTCTTTTTAATGTTTAGCTAAGAGTTGAAAAAGGAAACAGCCATGGAGGTATTAAACTGTTGGCCTAAGGTTGTGCAGGAAATCTGTGGCAGGACAGGGAATAAAAGCCACAACGCTTGACTCTTCATCTTGCTCAACGGCAGTGCCAGGGCCTTTGTTTGCTTGGCAACCAGAGATGAACTCTCGTGGCTTATGAGTCTAATGTGGATTTGCACCTGATGTGCTTTCCCTGTTCAGCAACATCAGCTTCAGACTGATGCAGACCAGGATTCCACAGATTTTTTTTTTCTTTTTCCTAGGATGGTGTGCTGTTTAGCCGAAGCTTGTTTGTTTGCACATCCCCTTATTGTTACAAGAACATTCTGCTGTCCTTAATCATATCCCTGCAATCTGACCTGCATTTCCTATCAGTATTATCTAGAGCTGCTGTATTTTCTAATTCCTTCAGCCCAGTTTTCCAGATGTTCCTTTGGCTGCAGAAGTCATAGCAGTGACTGTACTCCCCCTCTTTCCTCCCTCTCCCCCTGTTTTTAGGGGCTAGGAAGCTGTGTGCAACATATCCACAACATATTCACACATTCTGCTTCTTTTTTCAGTTACCCAGTTTTGTTCCTAAGTGATCTCATCAATGTTTTAACTGAAATTCAGTACATTACAAGAAGAAAGTAGAGTAGTGGAAGTGACTGTTTCCAGCTATAGGACACAAACGTAGAACATCCAAAATGGGACTTGGATTGTCCCATTCTGAGTTTTGCATAGAATTTTGTGGACATTTTCTTTTTTTTTTTTGGATTTTTCATTATTGATTGTTAAGTATTTGTCATTATTGTCATGTTTTATTAGCATATGATTACTCGCTGTTTGTCCTTGAGGGCAACCCCAGAGGGGAATCCAGAACGCCAGTGTAGTATTCTGGTTATGTCATCTGGGGAGGGTCTCATGTTTCAAGGTGGGACTTGCAGCTTGCCATGACCTGCAGTAGGATCGATGCGTCCAGTTAGCCAGCAGCAGCCACGGAGGTAGAAGGTTGGTTTCATCTCTTTCCGTCCTGTCCTAGGATTGGATGGGCTTCCTGGTGGATGGGACAATAATAATGAGCTTATGGTCCACCTCCTTTTCCACAGTATGTTTGGGGAGGCATCCTCAGTGTGGGCCAGGAGAAGGAGGAGGGAGGGAAAACCATGCCCAAGGAGAGATCTGCAGTTGAGGAAAAGGTGTGGACTACTCCATCCTGTTGCCGAGAGTGAAGTTGTGCCTGTGCTGGAGATGAATATGCAGCCCTGAGAGGAAACCACTGACCATGTATCCCATGATCCTGGAATTCCCACCTGGAGATCTGTTACCCTCTCCTGTTACCAAGACCTGATTCTAAATTTATAGTTTTACTAGTATAATATTTTTTGTTTATAATTTTGTTATGGGCTTTTGCAAGATTTATACCGGTCCTGGAAGAAACCCACTGCACCTCAGGTGCAGTACAAATGGAGTAGCCTCTGCTGTGATGTGTTAGCAATCTGAGAAAAGATCAAGACATAGCAGATGGACATAGTTGCTGGGGATTAGTAGACTGGATTACAAACTGTTGGTAAAAATCCCAGATTTTCGTTACTTAATTATTCTCTCCAAAAGCATTTACGCAATGTCATTCCTATCTTTCTCAACGGCATTTACTCTCTTAATTCTTGTTTTTAAAAGATAGAAGATATTTAGGGAAAAATACTAAACACTTTTGATAGTCCTTACTTTCACCACTGTTATTCTTGCCCTGCCATATTACCTTCCTTTGAAGGTATGTTGTTTTTGGGTGTCAGGCAGATTGAGTTGTGGGAATCCTTTGTGTAAGACATTAATTCTGTTTGTAAATTCTTCTGCAGAAAATTACAAAACTTGAGGTGCTTATCTGAAAGGCTCTGATGCAGTCTAGGGAAAAATCAAAAACGAAATGTCAGCTTTTCTCAGTCTTTCTTGGGGTTCTAGTTTGCCCTCTGGGGTTGCCCTCAAGGGCAAAAGCAGGTAATCATATCATATGCTAATAAAATAGTACAATAATAACAAGTATTTAATAGTAATGCAAAAAGTCCATAAAATATTATACACAATTCAGAATTGGCAATTACTATTTGTAGGATGCTTGCATATAAGTGCAGTCATGTGAGCTTGCATAGAGGATTAGTGGAGCTCACATGGAAAATTTCTGGTAGTGCTGGAAAAATGACTGCCTTTTTGATTGGACACAGACAGAAACATTTCAATCAAAGGTAGATGATGTGAAAATGGAGACTCCTGCCAAAATCCAGACCAAAAAGAAAGTAATTAGACTGTGATGGTCTGACTGCCCTTGCTGCCTAAGTGGTTGCTTTTGAATTTGTAAGGAAGAGCAGCAGTTACCTGACCTGGCCTTAATCCACTATATACCATAAGAACAACCAGAGCTACAAGATAAGTGAATTAAGTCTGGAATTTAATCTTGTCCCAACTAATTATCCGATTGTTTTGCTTGAATGCCTGTTGTTATCCCTGAGGATAGGGAAATTTAGCCTCCGAAAGCAAACTCTGTACACGTTTTTCAATGAGAGTGGTGTTTTTTTGTGAAGTATGCTTCCTATAAACATGCGGACATTATACATCAAGCCCAACTGTGCAACACTGTGTTACATATTAGACCCTGAGGAGAAAGCCACGCTCCTGGGGTACGGAGAGGCTCGTGCAGTAGCCAGGGCTGTAGATTTGGGTGCCTGGCTCCAGTGACTGTTTGCCAGGAGTGCTGGCAGGAGGAAGGGATGAAGGACATTAAAGAAGAGGGATTTAGGTGAGAGGCAGAGCGTGACGGAGCATGAGCTCCCTGTTGTCTCACTGCCGCTTAGCTCTGCTCCGTTCCTTTGCTTGGTGGAACTTGTTGTGGAAACCTGGTGGGACCTTGCGTCCTAGGGGATGGCAGCGAGTGGGTTTGGAAGGAGAAGCAGCCCAGCTCCTGGCTCCCCAGTGTGTTTTGTTTGGATGGTCAGGAGCGTGCGCTTGGCTTGCGTGTTGCTAATCCAATGTGTAAACATCCAGGAGAGGAGAGGAGCAGAGGGAGCAGTTTAACAAGCCGGGCCACGTGGTGTCTCGCGGGACCACGGAAATGGGCTTATTATCCGTTGATCACCTCAGATTAACTCTCCCCTTGTGCTGGTAGAAGTGTGTCCCACCAACGTGTGTGCGTGACGCAGAACTCACAGTGAGGTGCTGAGGGAGAATCTCTCTCCTTCCCGGTGCAGGTTGCATGTTTGGTGCTTCGCTTTGCTCCAAGTTCGTGTCTGCTCATCCGGCCACCTTGTCGCGGCTGAGGTTTCCCTCTGTTGAAATGAAAGTCTCACGTAGGGGTTGTGGTTGGCTCCTTCCTTCAGAGGAGCATCCAGCCGCTTGAGGTTGAGGAGAGATAGTGACTGTTGCTGCTGGAGGAGAGGGATAAGGCAGGTTGAGGCAGCGGGACACTGTGTTTTCCAGCCTCTTTAGCGCATGGCCTAGTGGGACGGCTGGGCCTGGGCCCTAGGGAGCTTTGCCATGTGCTTGAGATGAGAGTTGCCCTTCCCTTGTCTGCAAAGCTACTGCTCAGTGGACCTTAGCTCCAGAGATGTTGGGCTCTTGCTCTGTTCAGCCCATCAGTTGTATTGTGGTTCAGGCTCACCTCTGCATTTTGGTGTGGCAGGTTTGAAATGTGATTTTTTTTTTTTCTGCCTTTTTTTTTCCTGGCAATTTCTCAGATGCTCATTTATATATTCAGTCACGGAAGCATATATGCAGGGTTAGTGGTCTTTGTATGGAGAACTTCCAGTAGCACTGGAAAATCGACTGCCTTTCTCATTGGACACTGATAAATATATTTTAATTAGAGGAAGATGGTGTGAAAATGGGAACCTTCTCCAAAACCCAGTCCACAAACAAAGTAATTAGTCTCTGCTGCCAGTCTGGATATCCTCAGCTTCCTACTTTGTCACTGCACTGGATTTGTCAGGAAGAGGAGCAGTTACCTGACCTCATCCTAATCCATTATATACCTTAATGGTGGCTAAAGCTGTGAGATAAGTGAATTAAGTCTGGAATACATAATCTTGTCCCAACTAATTATCCAGTTGTTGTGCTTGATTGCATGTTGTTACCCACATGAGGAAACGCTCCCGCTATGTGGTTTTGAATGCAAGCGGTAGTGCATTTTTGTGGCACGTGGAGTTTGAACAGCGAGGCCAATGACGCTTCTAAGAAGAGTGACATTAGCTAACGGTACAGTTGTGAGCTAAGAGTTACCTATAGGACTAAAAAGCTACTCCCGGGAAGGGGAAGAGTTTGTTCCTGTTTTATATTGGAGTTAGGAGCTGGAAAAGCCTGATTTTTTTTTTTCTTTTTCCAAGCATGCAGTAGAAGTTGGGAAATGGTTGAGAACTGTGAATTGAGGCTTCTAATTTTACAGTTTTATTTTCCTGGAACTTTTGAAGTTGTGTTTTGGCGTGTTAAATGCTAAGAACAGATTTAAAGTGGCTTTGGTGAATGGGAGATTGGCATCGTGGTGGCAATAGTTTACTAGTGTTGGAAGGGGATCTTGAACGATATTTTGCATGGAATTATTTTTTTTTTGGTGAGTAATGACAAATTACCACTTCACGTAAAGAAATAAGCCATGCAGTAGTAAGTGTGCGCTGATGCCATAATTAAACTGGACACTTCGATTCTTAAAGTGTGACTGAAGTTTCTAAATACATGAGAGAACGGTTGAAAAAGAGCAAGGGATCTGTAATTTTTGGCAACATACTGAATAAATGGCAAAGAATGGTTAAAAGTGTTACCGTATGGAATGAGGCTCGTACAGTCTTGAATTAATTTTTAGATAGCTTGGATCTGTTCCCATTCAAAAGCCAAATCGCTGCGGAAACTGATATATCTGAAATTAGTTTCAAATGCTTTTTAAAGAGCCAATTATTTGCTCTGTGTGCAAAAGGTCTTACAAGCCAAAAAGGCGTCTATAGAACTGCATGAAGTGGATGCAATTGCAGCTTATTATTTTTAAAAAGCCACCTCCGAAGATGCTAACTGCACATATCCAATCATTAATAATGATTTTGCTGCAAGAAAAGAATCAGAGAGTTGTATTAATGTACATTGAATTTTTTTTTCAGGTGGTTCATTGCCGCATGAAGAATCTTGGCTTATTGTGAATAAAGGAGAGGGATTAAGACTGACGTGCAATGAGGAGGGACCCGTGATTTGGAATTTCCAGAACTCGGACCCATTGGCAAAAGCAAGGAGTTCCAGCGAGAAAGAGTGGTACACCAAAAACGCAACAACCAGAGACATAGGCAGATACATATGCAAAAGCAAAGGGAGGATTGTCAAATCTTTTTATGTTTTTGTTAAAGGTAAATATTAAGGAAGACTTTTTGGGGGGGCAGGGAGTAATGCATGTTTGGCTTTCCCCCCACCTCTTTCTCACTACCAAGGGTTATCTTGAGAAGGCCAGGGCAAATACTAGGTTATTTCTTTGCTTGCAAGTGCTCAGAAGCACTGAAGCACTGAAATAAAGCCTTTTAAATTACCTTCAAACATTACGTGCAATCACTGTATTAGCCCAGAAAGATTCAAAAGTTATTTTGTAGATAGCTGGATAAACCCAGAAACAGTGAAAGTCTAAAGTGAAAAAGAGAAAAGAAATCCTTCTGGCTGATATTTCCTGTTTAAATAATACAAAAGTAAATCCTAGGGAGGAAATGAATTTGAGGTGTAGCAGAGCACAATCCAGTAGAAGAAATATTTCCTGTTCAGTAGAAAGAAAACTGACCCCCAGCTTTACTTTCAAAGGCCTTTGTCACCGGAGCAAAGCATTCCCTAGTTGCTGACCCAGACATCCCATGCTTTATTATCAGTAAGATAGTTTTTGTCTTAAACCAAGTGCATGGCATTATCGCCCCTCCTAAGCCACTTCTCTCAGTATTTCCTCTTAGGTTGTTGTCTGGAGATCTCTATCATTCAAGTGGTAGTAGATCAACTTACAAGAGGAAAGAAAACTTCTCTATTTTTCTAATTCATCTTTAGGGAATCTTTGCTCTCTGTACAGAGAAAAATGGGAACTGAAATAAACTTTTACAGAATGTTTGTCACAGCCGTAGCCTTTATTTTTCTGTTCAGTTTTAATGACCCAGTTCTTAGTGTTTCAAAGTCATCAGCTAGCTTGGGCAACTTTAGTTGTAAAAGTATTTGAAATACTGTACCTGTGTGTGCTGTGGTTGGCTGGAAAAAAAAAACTTTTTTAGAAATGGTATCTTGTGAAAGTTTACATTCTGATTTTTCACTCAGATGTGCTGTTTGAATACCCAGCGTTTTCTTAAGAGACTAAAAATAGCTGCATGCTTTCAGGGAGAGAAAGAGAGAAGTTTGGTGCTTCCTCTGGCAGCAATCTGTGTTCATTTAGATTACATATTTTACAGAAGTGAAAACCATAATTTAGGTGCTGTTTGACTACTATTCACTCATAAATTTCTTTAAAATCCTCCTGTGGGCATGAAGCCATACAGCCCTGCCACTAGCTAAAAGCAAATTTCTTCTAATGGCCTGTGAAAATCTGTTTACAGTTGGTTGAGGGAGGTGGGTTGAGGCTAAACAAGACGAAAAAAATCTTCAGATTAAAAAAAGATTATTTTTAATGTGTGTGATTCTTTTATATTGCTGTTACTGAATGCTACTATGCTACACTTTCAGAATATTAGGAAATAAGGTATTACCCAATTAATGTTACTACGAAACAGTAACCATACAGTTTGGCTATAAAGCTTCCTTGGATAACAGTCCTCGATGACTAAGGACAATGGAAATTTTCATGTGCAATGCCAGCATTTCTTACAGACTTTTGTTTTTTCCAGATCCAGATGTGCTCTTCCTTGTTGATTCTCTGATATATGGAAAAGAAGACAGTGACATCCTGCTGGTGTGCCCATTGACAGACCCAGATGTGGCAAATTTCACCCTGAGAAGATGTGATGGAAAACCTCTCCCCAAGAACATGATGTTCATTCCCAACCCCCAGAAAGGCATCATCATAAAGAACGTGCAGAGGTCATTCAAGGGGTGCTATCAGTGCTTGGCAAAGCAAAATGGAGTGCAGAAGATTTCAGAACATATATTCCTGAACGTGAGGCCAGGTAATACCCAATTTTCATCACCAGGTAGACAGGCATGGCTTTTGAGCAAAGGAAGGTAGTGGAAGGTGTTGGGAACAGACAGTTCCTATTATGTCCTGGCCTAGCACTGGTGTCCTTGGGGAGGCTGGAGCCGATGGTGTCAAGTGGCAGCTTTTGGGTTCTTATACTCAAAGGCAGCTCAGTTTCCAAACTAAGGGAGTGCTTTGGGACATCTGTGACCATTACAGGATGTGCAGGGAAGATCAGTCAGTTTAATAAACTTCTTGTCTTGTTTTTGGACAAAGATGGTCATGACAGCACGCATGTGGCCAGACTTGATGTGGAGAGTGTTGTCGGATGGGCTGCCTCACATACTGCTTAGCTCTGCTCTGTTCTTTTGCTTGGTTGTTATGGAATCCTGAGATTTGACTTGCTGGGGACCTTGTGCCCTAGGGGAGGACGCTTTGGAAGGAGAAGCAGCCCAGCTCCTGGCTCCCCAGTGTGTTTTGTTTGGATGGTCAGGAGCGTGCGCTTGGCTTGCGTGTTGCTAATCCAATGTGTAAACATCCAGGAGAGGAGAGGAGCAGAGGGAGCCGTTTAACAAGCCGGGCCGCGTGTTGTCTTGCGGGGCTAAGGAAATGGGTTTGCTCTCTGTTGCTCCCTTCAGATTAGCTTTCCCCTTGTGCTGGTGGGACCGTGTCCCACCAATGCGTGTGCGTGACGTGGAGCTCACAGTGAAATGCTGAGGGAGAATCTCTCTCACCTTCCTGGTGCAGGTTGCGTGTTTGGTGCTTCGCTTTGCTCCAAGTTCGTGTCTGCTCATCCGGCCACCTTGTCGCAGCTGAGGTTTCCCATGAAATGAAAGTTCCACGTAGGGCGTAGCATGGGGAACGAGAAGTCAATGGCTGGTCTGCTGTGGTAAACTGAGGAAATCTCTACTAATTTGAGAATTATAGAGAATTCTAATAAATAATAGCAATATTTAATTAATGAGAAGAGAACTGTAGGCACTATAGGTATCTGGTGTTCTCTTCTGACGAAAAAGTTCAAGTCAGTTCTTGCTGCCTCCTGTCTGTTTTGTAACAAGTGGGTTTTTTCTTTCTTTTTTTTTTCTTTTTTTCAGGGATAGTCAAAGACAGACAGTTGACTGACATAGCTGGCTTCCCTCTAACATGGGTGAATGCAGTTGTAGTATTGAACATTTTTTTTTACCAGATGAAGTCTTTAGTTGCTTGGTACTTGCTTGGTACAGTTGTGACTTCAAATGAGAGGGTGATGAGTTGACATCCATCAGTCCCCTGACTGCAGGCAAGAGTCAGTTGCCTGCCAGGCCTGTGCCCTATATGTACTCTCCATGTTCTCCATTTTGTGGGAAGTGTGGAGTAACTGGAAGCGTTTACTGAAGGTTTACAGTACCACGGTGTTGTCGCCTGCAATGGTGTTATTACTGTGCTGCGGAGCCAAAACGTGCTTGAGTTCACCAGCCAAAACTCCCATCTTATCTCAGCTGACAACTTAGCTATATTGGAGACAGGGCTCACCTTTGAAAAATAATATTCTTGTAATCATAACTGTGGTGCTCAGACCTCTTTTGCCTGAGCTGCTGGTGCAGAGTTACAGAGTAGGTGTCTATGAAATGGGGACCTGAGCACACGTTCAGACCTATGCCAGTCCCAGATTTGTGACAGAGTGTCAATGCCCAGCTTTTCTCTGAACAACGAGGGTCTTTGTGGCTCTGTGGCTGTCCTTATGTGTGGCTGGTGGGTGCGGACGTTGTGCATCTGCTCCGGCTTCCTCATGTCTCTCGGGTGCTGCTGAATGCTCAGAGTGTGATTTTTATGTGAGCGCTTATGTCTGAAGAGAGGCAACATGTTTCTTTGTTGTGT
The DNA here is from genome assembly GCA_013389825.1 of Crypturellus undulatus. Classification (NCBI taxonomy): domain Eukaryota; kingdom Metazoa; phylum Chordata; class Aves; order Tinamiformes; family Tinamidae; genus Crypturellus; species Crypturellus undulatus. The sequence goes on along the minus strand of VWPW01028144.1, from coordinate 248,061 downwards.
TCCATAGCCTCTTGCAGCCTAATGAGGAGCACGTTGTTAAAATATGAATGGCTGAGAAGCGTGGCATTTTCCTAAGTTTTAACTAGTTTACCTGAGATAGCGCCAAATTATATGTCAGAGGCAGGAAGAGAGTCTGGATTGCCTTATTTCAATCTGTTGCATTTGCAGTTTGGAAGTGATCCGCCTTGCATAAAATCCCTAGTGGGAAGTTCAGTTCTACTAGGACAAAATTGGAGTCTCATAAAGGAGAAAAAATGAAGAAAGGATTAAAAAAACAACAAAGCAAACCATGGAGTGAGTAAAGGAAGAACTAGTGAATTTTACTGAGATGAGACATGTAACTATCCAATTCTCAAATAGTGTGGGCCAGCACTACTTGACTATTGCCAAAAGACATGTGAAATGGAAGAGTGATACAGCAAGCCCATAGCATATAAGTTTTGTGGTATAATCCAGAAAGCTCTGTTGGGTTTGCTTGTAACCTCCTACATTTCAGTGACGATCTTGTCAGCAGCCTTGGCTCGGCCACCAGTGACAATCGTTCATCGTCACTGAACGATCATCATGAGCAGAGGTCATGATGCTTTTAGAGGTTGGTGTGCTGAAATCCCTGAGCCGCTTCTGTGCTCAAAGTCCCATACCATCCCTAGGAACAGAAGCCTTCAAGGTACTCAGGTACTTTTCGGTACTTGTTAGACAGTATGTGACATCTACTTTAGTGTTTTATATCTTAGAAGTTGTAGCTTATTTACTGTGCAATTTTTCAGTGGCTGCTTGTTGCTATATTTTTATTAGAGTACAATATTTTAATAGTTGTCATGGAGTGAGTGGTCTCATTGATGGTTCAATATTGTTTATTTAGGCAAGTGGCTGAGCTCTAATAAGTGTTATCTAGCTTTAAGCATTCTTTGAAGGGAGATTGAAGCAGAAGTGTCCTTGTTCTAAAGTGTGCTTGTAATTTGTTAAAGAAATCTGAATACCTCTTGGAGGCCTGAAATTTTATTGGGAAGTTAATGACTGTTGATTTTTATCCCCCTTGGAACCTCTGAAGGTAATGAAAAGTAATGCACTTCTAAATTGTGTTTCAGTTCACAAAACTCTTCCAGTCATTACCTTATCCAAAACCTACGAGCTTCTCAAGGAAGGGGAAGAATTTGAAGTTACATGCATAATCACAGACGTGGATAGCAGTGTTCTAGCAAGTTGGATTTCTCACAAAAGTGGGGTGAGTTCCTTTAATTGTATCTTGTGTGCTGCAGAGCAGAGCAAACGGACTGAGCCTGTAAACATCCACATGCTTATCTTGTGTGCCCAACACTGGGTCTGTTTCAATTTGCTCTTTCCTCAAGTTCAGCATCCTACACACTGGTGAGGCACCAACAACTTCCTTGTGCCCCGGAGTGGACTTGCAGCATTGTTGAACGTAGCTACGGGGACAGCGTCTGCCCAGCGGCTGTTCCCAAATTGCAGAAACTGAAGTGCTTTTCAGCATGAAGTTTGGGTGACCTCTGCGGGGCTAACTGAGTGCAAGAGCACGGAGTGCCTACACATCACCTTGCAATCAATGGGAGCTGCAAATAACAACGCATGGACTGCAAATTGCATATTCTAGTCGCTACCACTAACAGTGAAATACCTGCTAATTAGCATGGGACTGTGTGTGACAGGAAGAGTAGTAAGCATTCAGAGTGATTAATTCACTTAAATTACACAGTGTGCCTTGCTAACTGCAAAAGTTCACAAAAATGAACCAATGAACTGGTTTCTGTCTGTAATGATAGTGTGAGTTACTGTCTGACATTACTAAATTAAATTATTGGCGAGCTAAGTGCTCCAGGAGTGTTTGCTCCTGACTGCATAGCTACTCTAGAGAATCAGGAGCTAGAGGGACATCCCCTGCCTGGTTACCCTGGGCTCTGTGTTTGAGGTGCACGCTCCATATTGTAAAATACTCAAGCTCTATATTGAAAAATAGTAAGAGTGGCCCAAACAGCAGCAGGTGCTGGCTTGTTTGCAAGATCACTTTTTAATCTTCTGGGTATACCATGAAATTGAAATGAATTAAAAGCTCCTCTGAAGACTCATTAGCAACTGCTGCCATATAAGTTCCCATGCTAATTGGCCGGTATTTTACTGTTAATGGTAGTGACTGGAATACATAATTTGCAGTCCGTGTATGTGTGTGGAAAAAAAGGCCTCTGTGATACTGTGATGCTCAGATAAATCACATATCCTCAGGCAAATAGCGAGCTGGAGCCTGGTTCCCTTGGGTTCGGTTTGCCATACTTAGCTAATCCGTCGGCTCTGGCAGAGCTGCTCTCGCTGAGTGCTCGCTGCTCAAGAAATCCCCCGTCACAGCTCCGAGGGTTAAAGAGGTCTAAGTGACATGGAGGCAGCATGGGACCTGCAGATGGAGTTTTTGGTCCTGTGCCAGGGTCAGCTGTCAATCCTTCATCTGAGAACTTAATTTTTTCCTTGTTTACCCCCCTTTTCTTTGGTGAAATATGGCAATCTCAGGGTATTCCTTTCAGTTTTTATGCTTTATCGCTTTTCATTTTATGAGTAAAAGCCACGAGGAAAATATTTTTGACCAAATAAGTTTGACCTTCCTGTCCTTTCTAGTAAATAGCAGGGAATGCTCTCTTTTAAATATCGACTATCGAATTAGATTTTGTACTGAAACAGAATACATAAAAATAATGTTTAAATAGAACTAGAATTACATTTGGTCCAGAATAGGTCAAAGTAAAAACAAATAAATAAACTTCTTTCTCTTATGAAAGAAGCTGTCACTGCTTTTGAAATTAGGAGATAAACAAGTACATCCATACAAAACAAACTTCGGTTTGTGTTTATTATAGTTCACAAGGAATCAAAACTGTGTTGAGCAGGTAAAATTTATCTAGAACCTCCTGGAACCTCCAAGATTTGAAATAATAGCACTGGAAAATCATAACAAGTTCAGGTCTGTGTTTGTACTAATCAGTGCAGCTTTATTAGTCTTCCCAACAAAGCTGAACTTTCTCACAGAAATTAAAGTCAAAAGCTCAAAGCATTTATTTTTCCTTTAGTTTCCAGCAAGGATACATAGACATTATCATCCTATACTAAGTGCTTTGGAAACGGACTGATGTTTCCAGTTGCCTTTGGGGTTAATAAATCTGGATTGTTGTGGACTGAGAAGCCTTCCAGAAAGAAGGTGACATGACGCAGGTCTCCAGCACTTCTCCCTGCAGCTTATTTGCAATGTGGGAAACACTGCAGAGCTGTGACGTAGAATGATGCTGCTCAAAACTCGTCCCCAGCACCTTGAATTCTCTCTGCCTTGTATTTTCCTGGGAATGGCTGCAACCATTGGAGAATTCTGCGACTTTACACAGTGCTTGAGTGATGTACTGTGCTTTAAGATTACAGCCACTTTTTGCATTAGCAGTAGCTTCTGGTTGTTATCAAAGTCAGTGTAGAGTGGTCATCCTGCATCAAGCCCTACTGCTGGAAACATTGCAAGTGTGCACTGAGAGTAGATTTTGAGGAGGAAAACCGATAAAGAATAAGGGGAGGGCATACAGCTTAGGAAAGGATGTTATCTCTCAAAGAGAGCGGATCATATACTTGATTTGCATGGAGAGATCCTAGTGACAGGTTTGTCATGATGGCTTATTATTCCGGTTTAAAGTTATGAATATTAATATAGCGAAGTTATAATTACTTCTATTTTTAATTTATCTAGGAAAGATGCAGCATACACAGTATTTTAGATGTTAATTGTTTTTTACCGACAGATTGTTACAAGCAAAAGCAGAAATTTGGGTGATTATGGATACGAAAGGAAATTAACATTGAACATCCGTTCAGTGGGAGTTAATGATTCTGGAGAATTCACATGCCAAGCAGAAAACCCTTTTGGAAAAACCAATGCCACAGTAACCTTGAAAGCACTAGGTAAATGTTTTTTGGAAAAATGTAATATTTCTATGAGTGGGAGGTGGAAATTGATAATACTGGATAGCCTTCCTTTCCCTGCTTTTCCTTTCTGAAAACCAGAACCAATGAAGTTGCTTGGTAGAAGGTTGCGGCTGACTGGTACTGTACTGGGATGGTGCAGCGGTTGCTGGGCTGTGTGTGACTGCCTTAATTTCTGTACCCTCTTGCATGCTAATGGAATGTGATATTAGAAGAACCACCCAACAGTGCTTCAATCTCTCTGGTTTGTGTCATCCTTCCTGGTTTAATTTTAAATTTAATCCTGTCTTAATGAAGCAAGTAATTTACCTTTGCTTGGTATTATCCCTACGCTTAAGTAATTTGGCAGCTCAAGCACAAAGCTTTAATACCTGCATGCCAAGCATGGGAAGTTTCGCTGACATCGACATGTCAGTGATTTTTATGTAGGAGAAGCTGTATACTTATTTCTACCTAAAATAATACTGTGAGCAACACTGCAGTATGCACAGGCAGCAGGCAGTTGCTCCAGTGCCTTTCACAGTGGTAAATTCACTATTCACTTCCATAGGTTTTGGATTATGTCCGTTAAAAAGAGTGAACTCCCTTCCTTCTTGTGTTTAGTAACAGACTCATTTGGACCTCCTCATAAAATTTATGTATTAGCTTGGATGACACACTAGTGTTTAAATATTAAGACCTCCAGAAAAGTGCTGATTTGCTATACTAATTGAGGATTTACAGGTGTACTTAATTAGACTTCTGAGCAAGTCTGTGTAGTTGGCTGAAGCAGCTTCAGCTCCTCACCTTCCAAGGACCTAGAAGCTGAAGGAGCTGTAGCTGTGAAATTGCTGGCTTGCTTTGGTTGGTTGTCCTTGTATTCATTTCCTTCTCAAAACTGTTCTTCTCCTGCACAATTATTCCTTTAAGATGGCTTGTTTGGCTTTCCCAAGGAACTTAAAGAAAATAGATATATTTGACTTCTGTGGGTCAGAGGTTTGTGCACACTTTGTGCATGCAAGTGCTTTGAGTGCTGCCCCTTTGGAGAGGCTAAGGCTCATATCAGTGCTGATGTTTTTCTCACTTGCTACAGGAAGACTGAATTCATATGTAAGACAGTGAAACGGTGTTAAGTCTTAAAGAATATCTTTTCTCCAAGGGGAATAATGTGAAAGCTGCCATTATAAGTGGAGTTCTTCATTACAGAGATTCTTAGAGCTACAATGTATGCAAATGTGGTCTTAAAAAAGGAGCCACTTTGGAAAGTCTGATGACTAAAATATAATGAGCATAGCATTGTAAAAAGTAGAAAATGCATTAGCAGGTGTGTATTTAGTGAAATACAAAGTTTCCAGTCAATTAAAAATACGAGAGAAAAGCTGAAACCTTTCATTTTCACAAGAATTGTCTCCCACAAGCCTCTTAAATTTGGCCTAAATTAAAATAAACCATCTCCCTTTACTCCTTTCACCGTTCATTGTCAAATTGACTATATTTATCTTAACTGTGCCAGCTCCCAGAGTCATGGAAAGTGATATAAGAACATACGGGAGAGATCCTTGAGATTGTATCAGATTCTAAATTACTGTGGCTTTAATATTAGCCAAAAGGTTTATGAGAAATAATGGGTATAGTGATAAATTTAATAATTCTTTCTTTTAGCAATTGGTTGATCGAAGCATAAGCAATTTCTAAAATTCTGTTCGAGGGTCTGATAGCATGATCATAAAATTTTATTTGCAGGTTCTTGGTTACAATATTAATTTAGCTTCAATGGGAGATTCAGTGTTTATACAGAAAATAGGAAAGAGTTTTGCAAGTGAACTAAAAGCCCTATGTTTCCAGATTTTAAACCTTTACTCTTTTCTTAATGCTAGCTTTTTTAGACCAAACCTGCCTTCTGCATATTAACATCTTCCCTCCTCCTCCGAAGCATCTTTTAAGTGCTCTGCCAACTTTGCTTTCACCAAGGCCTGTTGGCTCTAGTTTTCATGAACTGAGGTGAATAGCTGGGCAATTGGATTACTAAAAGTGGGAAGAGGCAGAAATCTGAGATTGACTTTTGTTCTGAATTGGAAGTTCTCTCAGTAAATGTTTCCCTTTGGTTCCAGTCTGTCTATCAAGGTGGTAATTCCACCAAGTTTGTCTAAGACTGAAAAATTTGTCTTTTGCTAAGACTAAAGCTTATTAATGAAACTAAACTCGCTGAAATAAGGATGTTGCTCCACATGATGCTTTGGAATGGAAGCACACAGTGATAAATGGTACCTGACAAATAAAAAATTAAGACTCAGTAGTAGACGAACAGAAATGCCTTAGTTTAAGATAACTGGTATACAGCCCCATGGATTTAGCATATTTTTCTCCAATTACAGTTTTTAATAGCTTCATTTGTAATGCCATTCTTAATTACACTTGACAAAGAAATGTTAAATACTCTCCTATATTGGCATAAATGATCAATCTCTCTTGCTTTTGTTTTTGGTGGTTTTTTTTTCCTACCATATAGTCAGTGGCTCTGTTTTTTTGAAATAAAATAAAATAAAGGAGTAGAATTGAGCATGTGCTTGTATTCTTCCAAAAGCAAGTAAAGGATATTTATCACCAAAAGATGGAATTATTTCTATTAGAACACTCAAGGCTGCTTTATGTTCTGTGCCTCATTACTATATATAGCTAGTGGTCTTGGTTACAGCAGGTGAGAGTTCAAGTTCTGCTTCCTAGATAAAGTTTCCTGTTTCACAGCTGGATGTTTGATCTCTGATCTTAAAGCAGTGTAAATGTGGTTAGGGTGCTGACAATCCTCTAAATGGTTCTAATACTCTTTTTATTTCCCTATTATGAACATCAGCTAAAGGATTTGTCCGTTTGCTTGCAACAATGAATACCACAATAGATATAAATGCAGGACAAAATGGAAATTTAACAGTTGAATATGAGGCATATCCAAAACCGAAGGAAGAAGTGTGGATGTACATGAATGAAACACTGCAGAATTCCTCGGATCATTATGTCAGATTCAAGACTGTGGGCAATAACAGGTAATAAGAACAATTGTAAGTGCTATTGATTTTCCTTTGGAACAGCAAACTAGACGCTGTTCTGGAAAGAGGAAGGTGGAGAGGGAGAGAATACTGTAATTCCTTCCCCTGCTCCTGTCATTGTCAGTTTGAGATGCAGAGTGCACCGCCCTGCATGCTCCAGGGTTTGTGTAGAGGTTTTGTCTCTCCTTGTGCTTGGTGCCCTCTGTGCATCTGGGTGTGCAAAGCCAAGGTTTAATTTCAAAAGGTCTTGTAGTGTGGCTGGTTTACCACATTTAGTGGCACAAAGTCAACTCACTTAGATTTGGAATAACCAAATTTGACCACACTATTTGAAGGACCAGTGTGCCACATGTATCATGACTGGTCCGCATAATGACATTGCTACCCAGTAACCAAAAGTGCAAATTTGAAGTTGTTTGTGTGTGCGTGGAGACTCTCTCCACTGCCAGAGTACTGTGCTCTGGAAGAAGACTTTTTTTTTTTTTTTTTTTCCTACTATGCACTTTTCTCAGCCCTGGTCCTCCAGAAGCCCAGTGAAACACCTAGCACATGGCCTGGATTGTGTGCCCTAGGTTCCCCCTTCAGCAAGTAGAGGAGCACGTGGTGGTGGGTGGAGGGTGGGACGCAGACAGCCCACACATCTGGACCTGAGATGTGTGGAAATTTCTACTCTATAGAACAAACACAGCCATAAAATGCATAGTAAGAGTATCTGTGTGGACAGGGTGTGCAGAAGGCAGCACATTAATAATTCACTTCTTAGTTTCCTCTGTGGGAATATGCTGGGCTGATAGGATCACCACATGTTGTGAGTGTCAGTAATGCTTAATTTCTTCTTTGCAGCTACACAAGTGAACTTCACCTTACCCGATTAAAGGGAACAGAAGGAGGCATTTACACGTTCTTTGTGTCCAATTCTGATGCCAGCTCCTCTGTAACGTTCAATGTCTATGTGAAAAGTAAGTAAAGTGAACAATCTGAAATATTTCATTACCACGGTCATTGTATTTTATACAACATAATGTATGCACAAGATGTCACAGTGTGGTTCAGCATATGAGAAGATGTCTGATGTGAAGTACACTCGATAAAATAATTTAAATGTCAAGATATAAAAATGTGGAGTACTTACACAGATCCACCTACTACCCAGCATGACCTTACGTTGCAGCGAGTATGTTCCAGAGGTTACTGGAGAACAGATAAAAGAAGCACCCGGAAAGACAGTCCTACAAATAAGCATGTACCATACCTTTGATAATCGCTGTATACCTGCTCCACCTGAAATTAACTATGTAATTTGCATTTTTGGCAGCCAAGCTAAGCTATTAATTGTCTTTAATTTGTTTGAGTTAGACGCAGAGTTTGAAAGCTAGTCAGGAGGATTATTCACCTGTTCCTTTTGGCATCTGAATATATCTGTACAATAATGTAGAGCTGCATTGTTTTGAAGAGTCTGCATAGCTTGAGAAATGTGCAGGCTGTCATCTCTAGGACACGCTTTTAAAGCAGGAGTATCAGTTTTTCAAGGCAAAATTTCTCAATTCTTCAAGGCAAAAGCGAACTTGAAAATAAATTAAATGAAACCTTTAGAAATCTGTGTCTTCTTTAGAAAAGAGAATTTCATGCTCTCAGCAGACAAATATTGGTAGCTGCTAAAGGCCAAGTTTAAGAAAAATTAAATCGGGAAAGCTGTAAGAAAGCCGGGGGAACTAAGGTGAGGCAGGCAGTGGTGCTTTCAAGCCCAGCAGGAGGAACTCTGTAGGAGATGAGTGAATATGCTGCAGATACAGTTCTGTGCTTTTGTGCTTCAGCAGCAATATATCCTTCTCCGAGTATGGGGTTCTGCAGAGGATTGTTGAGACTTCCACAAATGCACTAAAACCTGCGTATTCATTTCTGAATTCTTCCCACTGATCACTAAAGTGCTGCTTGTAGTAGATACTTGCACCATTTGCAGTTCTATAGTTTTGAACCAGAAATGCTCGAGCTTGTTTCGGAATCTGGCGTTTGTTCCTTGATCTGCAAAGCTACTCATTTGTATTGCTGTGCCTTTTCCATTTCTTGTGATTTCTGAGTTGAGGACACTGCTGTTGGCAGCAGATACTCTTTACACCCGAGGATAAGTGTGGGCCACAGTCACAAGGGGTAGTTCCACTGCCTTAACAGACTAGAGGAGCAAATTGGGAGCATAAAACCTAATTTCTGGTAAGGAATGAGAGAAATTACAGGTTGCCAGTGGGGGCTATCACTTTCCATGAGGCTGGATGGTGTTTTCTGCCTTGGGGCATCCATGGAGCAGGAGCTGTGGGTGCTGAGCATCACATGTGGTTTGCGGTCTGCCTCATCTCTCCTGGGCTCTGCAGCCCGCTCGGGAGCGGTCTGGGGAGGAAGACAAAGAAATCAGTTTTGCCATCCTCAGGTTTCAGCTCTGAGCGCACAGCTCCTTTTTGCAACTTTTTAGGAATCTGCTAATTGATATAAGTGAAAGCTCACAATCCCTCTAGCAAGCCAGCCACAGGAACAGCATGGTGCAGCAAAAGAGCCAAGGCAGGAGACAGCGTAAATGAATTAGTTTTCGTGAATGATCTTTGCTGACAAGCAGCAGTATTCGCATCTCCTGCCTTCTTCCTTCAACCCTTGGTCTTGTGAGTAGTAATGGTTCAGTCCTAAAAGTGAGGGAAGGCATTTAGCCATCTTAGTAGAGCCTGGGTGACCATGCACTGCATCCCTGGATGGATTATGGACATTGCTAAAATGGGTAATCTGATACTGTCAAGCAAAAAAAAAAAAAGAGTTTAGGTAGTTTAGTTAAAATGCCTTTTTTTTTTTTTTGTAAAAAGTTTTGAAAGATGAGGTTAAATAGATTGATGCTTCTGGTGTTTTGTTTTCTAAAAAGCTGACCTCCTCTCTTCAGTGGCTCATCCAATGCTCATCACTTAGGTATGAATCCCAAAGTACACAACAGCACAATCTATTGCTTAAAATAGCAGGGTAACTGCCAAAGGCAGATGTGTGGGTGGGTCAGATACTGATCTAATTGTGTGTTCTGACCTGGTGTTGTAGTCACTGGGGATTTTGCATTTATTGCCAGGATGTGGCTTCTGATGTTTACACATCTGGCTTGGGCAAGTAATCAGCAGAAGATAATCAAACAGGTAGAGCAGGATTCATAATCAGGAGGAGACTATCTTCACATAAACAGAAATCGATGCTGAAGCATTTACTGTGATCTTGTGCAGAAGTGCTGGGATTTAGCCTTGGATTTAAATACCTTTAGCAGTTTCATAGGCTAATCTGAAACAATACTAAATTGAAGAAAAATAAAAAAAGACAGACACAGTATATGTGACCCGAAGTGTGACATAAAGTAGATGAGGAAGGAGCTCTAAAATTAGGAGCCAAAAATAAAATTACAACTTGACAAACAGCATTCTGAACTGAGAACAATTAAGGAATTGTAGAAATCTCCAGAGTGGCAAACTACAATGTGCCGGGCAATCAGTGGAGGAATTTTCAAACTAACATCTGAGTTCAGTGCAAAATAGTATCTGGGCTTAATTAGAGTCAACAAAATATTATCTATGCAGTTCTCATACTGTAAAGAGAAAAACAAAAATGATATTACAAGTCACCTGAAGCCAAATTCAGCATTTTTGCTGTCACTGGAATATAAAGAGAATATATGCAAAGTCACCATGATATTATAAAAAGATTCATTCCAATCCGGAAGGTGTTGCTCCAGGAAGAAAGTTGACTTTCTTTGACTGTAATGGTAGACAAGAGCAATTAAATGTTACTTTTGAGACATTTATTTTCCTATGCTAATGATAGAAAAAAGGGAAATTGATAATAAAACGTAATTAAATTAACAATGTTATCGTACAGAACATTGAGTTAAATAGGAGCGGCCTCTTATAAATCCTCTTTGCTACATTCAGACTCAACAACAGTAAATGCTGAGAAGTAGTTAATAAACTTAATGAAATTAGGGGTTTAAGACATCTAATGCCTGATTATGGAGGAGAATATGTATATATGCTGAGCAATTTAATGCAGCGTTAAATATTTAAAGGGTTAAAGCCAGAGCAGTAAGCAATGAATAGTCATTAAGAGCCTGCCTAATACCAGGGATAATGAGGCTGTGAAAATCATAAAACCTCTTTCAGAGTAAAATCTCTTTGAGGGAAGATCATTTAGTGACAGCTTCGCAGCGCCGTGTGCCCGCGTTGCTCCCAGCCAGCCTGGGGCACCTGCAGCTCCTCGGAGGGGGACAAGTCCCTGTGGCTGGTGCAGATGCAGTGAGTTGTGTGCGGCCTGAGCCAGCCCGTGGCACTGGTTGGGCTGGCCGTGCGAACAGCCACCTCCCTTCACACCGGCCGCACGCAGCCCCTCGTCTCCGCTGGGGTCAGCAGGACACGTCCGTGTTCACGGCGTTTGGCCCACGCTGAGCTCTTGCTGCCCCATCCAAGCGCGAGCCGGCTGCCCAGCCGGAGCCGCGATAGCCACATCAATGTGGCTAATGAAAATTTCAGAATTCAGTCATTTCTAACCGACTTTCAGAGAGTCGAAGTGGGCGTATTCCTGAACTCTCACCCTGCTTGAGAAGTGCCCTACCCAATAGCTCTGCTCCAGACGAGTAACGCTGGCAACCCATCTCAGCACTGTGCAGCAGTGTGTGTTTCTTGGTGGTTTGCATAAAACACAACAGGCAGATTTAGAAATGAAAGAACATTCGGTTCCTGTAACATGAGTCATGTGTAGATGGTACGTGATCGAGAGAATATATGTGTGTTTTGTTGCCTCCAATCTAATCAGCAACTAGAATTTTCATTAGGAACTCATGCGCAGTGCAAACAAGTCTCTATGTGTGCAGCTCTTCTCTGGGGTCCATCTGCTTTTCCCCACAGTAGTAAGTGCAGTTCCACAATTTTCCAGGACATTATAAGTCGATCCTACATTCGTGTAAATTTATATTAGCTGATAATGAGCTTTTAATCCATACCTGTCAGTTGAGAAATATCTTTGGAATATAACCTGGCTCTGCCATCAATATCTTTTTCATAATTTGAAAGAAAACTGAGGTAAGTATGGGAAATCAGGCCTCTAATTCAAGTTCTCCGTGATATAAATCTTCCTAACTTTGGTCAGAATTATGTTGTTAGTCCGCTTGTTTTTTGAGGAGGTCTATGACTTCGGACTAATGTCTGCTTAGCCTGTTTTTTTTTCTTCTGTCTCTTCCTGCCTTACTCAAAACAGCAGCTCTACAAACCAGTGCAGCAGTAGTACCAGTGCAATAAAACAGAGTGGGAATCAGCCGACTTGTTTTGTAAACTCTCTGGGCAATTATGAATTACAGCTTAGAAAGCCAAATATATCCTTCCAAATATTAGCTTCCTGAACATGCAGTGTTTCAACCACTTAGCCAGTCAGGCTAGTGATTACACAGCAGTATTTTCATGAGACGTGGGTCAGCCCTGGCACAGAGCACTGCCACGGGGATGGAGATTGATGGGTGGTGACTGTGGGAACATGTGCTGTGTTTCTGACGTCCCATGCATCTGTGTAAGCATTAGTTGCATTGCACTGCTGCTCCTTTTCTGAGGAGGTGTGATCTGACAGATATAGTACACTTACAGCTGTGAAGAAACTGTCCTTTATTCCTAGTAGTAAAGTTATCCAACACAGGGACCAGAACCACATTATCATCAAAAACACAACTTTAGTATATAAAACTCCTGCCTTTGCTGTTTTGAGATTTCCATCAAACCAGATAGGTGAGATAAAGTATTCTTTTGAAATCCAACCTAGTCATTCAGTATAAGAATTTGAATATATTTTCACGAATTTGCAGGTAGTCACTGCTAGCAGCGATGATGCAAAGAGACAGGCCCAGATACCCTAGAACATGTAAAACTCAGTTCATTTAAGTAATCCCATGGGTGGTAATGCACATAAGTTGCTGAGGTGAAGAACAAGTGGCCATGCAAATTTTCTCCTCCCCTAATATATAACTGTCATTTGTGTTTATTGCAGCAAAACCAGAGATTCTCACTTTGGATATACTTAGCAATGATATTCTGCAGTGCGTAGCAGCTGGCTTCCCAGCCCCTACCATATATTGGTATTTTTGCCCAGGGACTGAACAGAGGTGAGTTCAGTAACCAGAGTTTCCAGATACTTTTCTAGATGTCACAGGTGTAATTTATGATTTAAAGCCAGGAGTGTAAAATAACTTGGTAACAGGTATGCTCAAATGTTGCATTACTGATTTTATCATATTAGGTACTGCATTATTTACAGTGGTTTGAGGGGAAAGGAGGAGTATGCTTCATTACTCCCCATTGTATTCACCCCAGAAGGAGGAATGATCAACATTCTCTGCTGTAGAAAAGCAAAAACAGAACTTTCTCTCTGCTTTATGCCAGCTAACTTCGAAAGGTTTATATCAGTTTGGCCCCACATGACACACATTTTGTATGTAATTTCATGGAATGACAGTTGCAGAATCACTTGTGAATGTGGCTGTTATCTTTTGTTTTATTGTGTAGCGGTGTAATTTTCCAAGACACAAAGTAATTAGATTTCTATTCACATGAAGCAAATGACAGGGTAAACAAGTCTGGAGTTATTAAGAATAAAACCTGATGTCTAGTTACCAGGTTTCCAAAAGATTGTAGTGTGTTTCCCTGTAAAGTGAATATTTCTGAAGCCTGTTTCGAGATTTTCTTTGACATCAGTTGTGATTGTGGATCTCATACTATCAAATCATGTATTTCCCACCCACATAATTTACTGATGCCTAAAATAATTTTTATTTTCGACTTTTTTTAATAGAAATTGTAACTGTGTGTTAGTTGCTACTTAAAAGTAGGCAACCTTCCTTTTTTTAACTAGTTCATGGACAGATTCTTAGGAAAAAAAAAAGGTGATCGATAACAGCTTGAAAGAACAAAGGTGTCTGTTTCCCGGCCACGTATAACTGTAGTGATGTTACATATATGTTTTGTATATTTATGATATTTCGTGCTGTAATAAGACAGTGCTTGAGGCAAGTCTTCAGGAGTAAAAGAGGACCACACACTACTGCTTGAAAATGTTGCTGAAGCTGCCAGTTCCACAGTGCAAAGGCCCTGAGAGGCTTGGAGGTGTGTGGGTGAGAGGAGAATGCGAGGACGTGTAGTGTCCACTTGAATCCAGTTTGATGTATGAGTCCATCTCACCCACTGCGTGGAAGACAGTGAGAGATCCTGAGTAGGCTAAGAGTTGAGGATAAGATCTTCAGCTCATTCTGTTTATGGAGCAGTGTTACTTAGTAATAACTTAGTAGTCAATAACTTAGTAACGTTACTTAGCTAATGATCTGGCAGGGACTATCTACCCTAACAGGACAACCTGTCATTCATTCTGGATAGTAACTCAGAGCAAGTAATTATCAGTGTTGTTTCTCCCAGGTGTTTTGATTCACCAACAGTATCCCCCATGGATGTGAAAATCAGCTACACGAATTCCTCGGTGCTGTCCTTCGAGAGGATCCTGGTTGAGAGCACCATCAACGTGAGCATGTTCAGGAGCACCGGCACCGTGTGCTGTGAGGCCTCCAGCAACGGGGACAAGAGTTCTGCTTTTTTCAACTTTGCTATTAAAGGTAGTGGCTAGATTGAATGAGACTACAGTATAAACTTCAGTAAATGTTGGTGTCGTTCAGGTCTTTCCATCGCAAGAAAACTAGTATTTTCGGTGTGTAACATTTACCGTAATAAAGCTTGCTATGGCTGAGTGCATGAGAACATATTAGACTACATTTTCTGACTGTCAATGCATTACTTTTCATTTTAAATACTGTGGTGTCGTGTGTTAACTGCTTCAAAACTGCAGCATGACTGTTATCTGTTTTTCTTCTGTCTGCAGTGTGATCTAGCACAGAGATAAACCACCTACAGTGCTGCAGTGCGTTACTTTATCGCTCTCTCCCTTTCTCTTTTCCTGTCTTTGTCATGTGCAGGCCATCAGCGCTCTCAAGGAAACACTGCATTTTTTTTTTTCTGTTTTTACAGTGTCTCAGGAAGATGGGGTCTTAAGCTTGAGTAGAGCTTGAAGGCCCTGGTCTTATAAAAGTAACAACAATATACTGCAAAAGTGCTTAAGCATTTTGACATCTCTAGGAATATTTGTGAGTTTGCAAAAATAAAACAAAACTCAAGCAGAGATTAATTAGAATATGTTTGCAATTCTTTGCTTTTCTTTGCAAAAATTCTTCGCAAAATTTTTTCTTGTGATACACAGGGATAACATATAGTCAAGTAAGATATATTTGGGACATACTGATTTTATGACAGTAGTATTCCTTTTACTACTTTGTACAGCCTCTATTTGCCAGGAATACACTGTAGAGATCACACTTGGAAAAACTGATTTTAAGAGAAATCTCATCATAAGCATCTGCCTTTATCTCAACTGTGGTCATATGAAGCCCTTCATTAACTAGTCTTGATTTCATGACTTCAAGCTTGAAGAAGTTGAGACTGGTGAAGAAAGAAACTACTTAGTTCCGATCTCTCCTTAGACTTTACTCAGGAAAGTGATCCTAATGTATTTAAAACATATCTGGGGAAGCCAAAGCTCCAAACCTTGTCCAATACGAAAGAACCAGAAAAAAAATTCTCTTGAGTCTTTTTAATACTGTTTTTCTTACTCACTATTTAAGCAGAATTTTCTGTTTCTTTCCAGAACAAATCCGTACCCATACCCTTTTCACACCTTTGCTAATAGCATTTGGAGTAGCTGCAGGACTGATGTGCATCATAGTCATGATTCTGGTGTACATATATTTGCAGGTAATATGCGAAGCTTCTTTGCCTGAGTTACTAAAGTGTACGAAGCATCTGCAAATGCTTCAGTAGTGACAGCCTTTCTCTTTCCTTTCCAGAAACCCAAATACGAAGTTCAGTGGAAAGTTGTTGAAGAAATAAATGGAAACAACTATGTTTACATAGACCCAACGCAACTTCCTTATGATCACAAATGGGAATTTCCTAGAAACCGCCTGAGTTTTGGTTAGTTTAGGTTTATATAATTTCATCTGCAAGGTGAAGCTTTCCAGTGTCCTAAAAGGAACTCATGGTCAAACACAGCAGGGTTTGGTGAAAAAGATGTTGTGCAGTAATGAACGTAGTGATAATTGCTTATACCTTAGGGGAGAAAGCATATCTAGAATAGCTGTAAAGTTAGATGTTAAAACCTTTATGAAGTAGTGTTCCAGGTTGTAATGATGTATTTTGTGTTTATTAGGTAAAACTCTTGGTGCTGGAGCTTTTGGGAAGGTTGTTGAAGCCACTGCTTATGGTCTGTTTAAATCTGATGCTGCCATGACAGTAGCAGTAAAAATGTTGAAGCGTAAGTCACTGAAACATATATATATATATTCAACTTCCTTCTGGTGGGGAGTCTTACTTACTGAATGTTGTATTTTGCCTTGCAGCAAGTGCCCATTTAACAGAAAGAGAAGCTTTGATGTCAGAGCTTAAAGTCCTGAGTTACCTCGGTAACCACATTAATATTGTGAATCTTCTTGGAGCTTGCACTATTGGAGGTAGGGTTATCAACAGCTTATAGATTTGTTCCCATTCCTTTTATTGTTGTTGTTTGTAGTCAGAAGAAGAAACCGTGTGAAGAAGAATGCAGTACTGTTAAGTATGGAAATCTGAAATGCTTGCTTAGGTGGTTCACTGCTCATTGTGATTATCATCATGTATGGCTTAAGTTTTTTCTCCATTAACACCCTGTTTCTCAAAAATTAGCAAAGATATGTGAATTGGTTGCTTGTTGGCATCCACGATGAAGTCAACAGGCTCATCTTGTATCATCCCCCAGCGTTCTGCTCTTGGACTATTCGTTAATACACCTTTAAAGTTACAAAGCTAAACAAGAAAAGAATGAGTAAAAGAATTTCCCAGATAAATAGTATTGTGTGGCCCAAATGTTTTATATTCGAGAATATATGACAATGACATTATTATTATTCATAATATGTTTATATTCTGATACAGGAAAACCTATAAAACCACTGAAATGTCAATACAGACTGGATACAGCTCTTTTCCTTAAGAACCATAACACTCATTTTAATTTATGTGCATTTTAATAACAAGATGACATTCTTTTGTACAGAAATATTTGCTTTTCAAGGTTTTGTTCCATTTTTCAAAGAAAAGGAGCTTGAAAAAATTCAGTGCTTTAGACAGAAGCACAACATTTCTCACTTTCAAATTTAATGGTTTTAAAAATAGGATAAAGCAATTTGGTTTAAGTGATCGGCAAAGCAGACTCACTGGCCTAAGTGCATATCTATTTCAGGCAGCTGCAAAATCGTGGGGACTCTTAAGAAAATCCAAAGATAATCACTGTTTTTGCTGTTACAAAAAACCTATAATTATTAAATGCAGAAAATAGAATTAAATAGTTGAGTTTAGGAAATGGTGGAAGGGAGTAACCTTACAGAAGAAATAACATTCAGCGTGATTACATATTCAAGTGTCATAGCTGTAGTCATTCATTCCGAAAACATATATCTGATCTATAAACATCCGCACTGGAGATGACTTGATTCTCCTTTTAGATTTCATTTTAATATTCTAAGACCTTTTGCAATGTAGTTTTCTGTCTCAGCAGGCTGTTCTGTTTGAATGATTTTTCCTATTATACTGCAGAATATAACACTCTACATCATTTCCAAAACATTACTGAAGGAGTGTGAAGCTCTACTGTAAACAGAAGTGAATCAAAAGGATTAATGTTTGAAGCTTGAATTACTCTAACGTTTGGAACAAATAACTTCCTTCAGGAAGTGAACAAAATCAAACAGATGTGTCTGGCCAGAAACATTATCACATGAAGAGAGGGAAAAGGACTTATTTGTTTAATTTTTGTATAATGCAATACTATTGAGAGGAGGGGAAAATTAATTGGGAGTGACACAGTTTTAGCTGGACAATAGTTACAGATCTGTGAAAGGGAGGATGTAGGAGGCTATTTTTCTATAACTTTCCAAGTCTAGACAGTGTTGGGTAGTGTGATTTTTAATAGTGTAGCTGGTGTGTTTAGCTGAATGCTATTTTTACAGAAGGTTTTATGCTTTGAAAACAACACTCACCTGCTTTCTCAACCTCTCAACATCTGCAGGTCCCACTCTGGTGATTACAGAATATTGCTGCTATGGTGATCTTTTGAATTTTCTGAGGCGGAAACGAGATTCATTTATTTGTCCAAAACATGAAGAACACACAGAGACAGCAGTTTATGAGAACCTGTTGCATCAGACAGAGCCTACAGCGTAAGTATGACCTGCCGAAATGTTCCTGTATTTTGAAAAACACAGAGGGAGGGCGTATCAAAGTTCATTAGCGATAAGGAAATTGGAGAAACCTTTCCTGCAGCAGGCTTTGAAGATCCTTTGCTGTACAAGAAAAACAGTTTATTAAAAGAGACCGTTTGTACAGTGGGTGGTTTATTCGAACAGAGCTCAATTCATTGTATGCACTCTGTGTTTTAGTACTTTATCAAATTTCCTGTAGTTATTTCACGCAACTCCTTGGCTCTAATCTTAATATGTATTTGTGTTTATCATTACTACTAATCGTTGGCAGCAGTCATTTAGCAGCTTGAATGACAATTCCCCCAGTGTTGTGGTGGTAACGTTCTGAGCTCTCTTGAGTTCCTGCCTGCAGAAATGACTTTTTACAACAGAAACAGTGCCTCACTGTATCAGAGGCAGCCTGCTGCTCATTGTTCAATAGACTTTGTGATAATACAACCCATGTCACCATTCTCAGCTTGCTCTTTTGTACTTTCTAAGTTACTTCATCTATATATTTTTCACTGTTCCGTTTTAGATACAAGCCTAGTGTTCCCTCCAAGTACATTTCCAAGCACATTTCCTGCTAACAGATTTCCTTTTAGAAAATGAAAGAGAAATAATTTGCCAAAACTTAGTTGCAGTAATCCCTCCATTTTTGGGTTTAGTCTGTGTGTGCCGTCAGTGCTCCTTGTCCCAGCAAGACATACTCACAGAAAGGCTGTACAGGCAATGGCAATATAATAAGCAGATAGTCCATCTTACAACAGATGAGTTTAAAGAAATTACTCCTTTTCATTAGGACCTGAAGCCATGGTTTTCTACAGGTGTATCTCCTTCCTATTTTGAACATAATAACAATAGTGCCTTTACCAAATTCTCATATTAGCTTTTATTGTAAAGTTGCAGCTGCTTGAACACTGCTGCAGTGCTTGTGGTTTGGTGATAACTGGAGATATTGGTGATCTCATAACTACTTTCCACATTAGCTCTGTGGCTGCATTTATTGTTCATAAAGTAAATAGATATCTCAGGATGGAGAAGGGCCATCTGCATATGTGAGTTCTAATAGCATATTTTTGTTAATCTAAATGGAAAACACTGAAGCCTATCCATTGTGTCTAAATGCACCTAACTTTAAAAACCATGTAGTATGGGAATCTGTACTGCTCAACTATAAGTAAGAAAATAAGCAATAAGAAAGCTTAAATAAAAAAAAAACATAGCAGATCGCTGTCCCAAGCCTTACTTGATTCTTTAATTTCAGTCCTTTGAATATCCATAATCTCCTTTGGAACTTTGAAGCTTTGACTTCAAATGTTTTAACCATTTTGTCTATACTGTTTCAATTGCCACGTGAACTGCTGAAATACTGAGATAGTTGGTCTAGATGAAAGGAGGAAGCATTAGCAGATCCTTTGAAACATCTGACCATTCATTTATAGAGATTCTAGTCTTGATAAACAGTGCACACGTGAAAGGTTTTGTTTGCTTACCAAAGCCAAAATCCAATCTTTGGGGTGCATTATAAATTCTCCTGACAATCCTCACTTTCTATACAGGCCTTTTCTCATCCTTTTTAAAGACCTGTAGTTTTCCACGATTATGAATTTGTAAAGCATTTTACTCAGAATGTTGGCTTAAGGTCAACTTTTTCTTTGAATCTTTCACTAAATGACATTTAATCTGCTGTCCTTACAGTGATGTTGTCAATGAGTACATGGACATGAAACCAGGAGTGTCATATTCAATCCCACCAAAAGCTGATAAAAAAAGACCAGTGAAATCTGGTAAGTACAATAACAAGAAATCGTATCTGCTCCTTGGAGTGCAGAGAGGAGGGGTTTATGGAATTTTTCAGTTTTAAAATGTTTGTTTGCTGTTGGATAAAGGCGATTCATACCCATTGGTATGAGAAGATTAAAAAAGAATATGCTAAATTACAGTGTCTTGTATTTTTCCACAGTTCTGTGGACTACCAGGATTATTTTCTACTTTTTGGCAATGGGTTCTTTCTGTGGTTTTAGTCTGGTACTTGTTCAGATCATTGTTTTGTTTAATGTAAAACAAATCTGTTTCTATGTGATTATACACAGTCCACTCAAAAGCTGTTGGTGTTTATATTGCGTAGGATCGTACACTGATCAGGATGTTACCCTCTCAATGTTGGAAGATGATGAGCTTGCTCTGGATGTTGAAGATCTGCTAAGCTTTTCCTACCAGGTGGCAAAGGGCATGAGCTTCCTTGCTTCTAAAAATGTAAGTTAAATTTTTTTGAGAGCTGGACAAAATCTAGATCTCTGATTTCCTTTAGCATCACATGTTATATCTTAATGTAGTCCTCACGCTGAGATGAAATTCATAAAGGAATCAGATCCCTAATGCTTGGATGCCTTCAAAAACAATTCTGTTTTGAAAGTTTGATTTATTCTCTGTGGCACCTCTGAAGAGTATGCAGAGAAAGATCAGTATGAAGACAGCTGAAAAGCTATTTGCATTTTAAAAAGTTTTGAGTATCCCTTAAGTTTTAAACAATGCCACAATTAATACTTCTGTGATACAGAATACTGCTTTTAGAGGAGGGAGTGGTGTTGGGGTTTTTCGTTTTGTTTTTTCTTTTTATTGTTACAACTTAACTTGTTTTAAACTTTCTTAAGAAGTAGAATGAGCCTAGAGATTCACAGATTATCTTCTTTGCCTACGCTGCACGAAATAGGCATTCTCTAGGTTTCACAGGAGGGACATGGCATATCAGAGAGGTGTTTCTACAGAACAGTAGTCTTAAACACTGCATAATTATGGTCTCCCTATGAAGAAAAAGGAAAAATGACAGTTAACATGTAATAATAAAAATTGTAATTCATATAGACACAGGACTGGGTAGTTGTACCTTGAATACAGTTTCAAAAATAAACTTGCCCAGTTTGAGGAATGTGAGGTAAACCAGATACCCTGTGTTAACAGTGGGATGTGTGGCCCTGATGCTGCTCCAGTGGAAGTCTGTGTTGAAACTGGCACTTGCAAAGTTGAGTGCATCTTATTTTTTTCTGCTGTTCCTCCTTCCAAGCCCATTAACTTATTTTTTTCAGCTCTTCCCAGCCTCAAAACAGGCGTCAAAGGCAAATACATTACAGATTTTAACTGTCTTCACCAGACTTCTGCCTTCTTCACAGTTCAGGACAGGTGGTGCTTAACACACATACTCTTTATTTATTTTCCTACAGATAGCTCCGGAAATTCATTGTGCGTCATTCCTGAGTGAATGTTTTCTTATAGTTTTTCATTAATGGATAGAGCCTCTGCCTCAATGAATAGCAAAGACAGTAATGAGTGTAACATCACATCTCACTGAGGCTGGGCAGCAACGCGTTGTATCCGTCTGACAGCGCAGAATTAGGGGCTTTATCACTGAATGAAGTTAAAGTTCCGGTGTTTGGTCCTCCTTGCTCGTTGTGTTGTGTTCCTACAGGCCTTTGGCGAATCTGGTTGATCTTTAGGCAGGGTTACCAGAGCAAGTCCTCAGAGAAGGGGGTCCCACATGGGCCTGTAGTGCAGAGTGCCTAGCTGCGCTTCTGCCGCATATTCGTGTGTCAGGGCTCAGACATAAAAGTGTTTCTGTGGGGGGTACGCGTCTTTCCTGCGGGCACAATTCCCTTGATAAGTGCATCACAAGACAGCTCTTCCTCCACTGGACAAAGTCTTTATTTAATAATAAATTCAACTGCTTTGGGAGGGGTAGAGCAGAGACTCACCGGATACGTGGCCATTCCCTTCACTTTGCTTCTTCAGGGCAGTTGCACTGTTGCACTGTTAGTTTTCCACATGCAAAGGGAATGATGATTTAGGCAGGGATTTGAATGAGAGTCTCCCAGAGAGTAATTGTCATTAAAAATTGTTCCTCGATGTAAGCGTGCAGTTTGTTGGCCTATTGAAGCCTGCACTAAGTATTTACTAACTTTGAATTGATCAACTCTTCCAATATTTTTTGCTGTTTTTGCATGGAATTCCTGAAATTCTGTATTTCAAGGAAAAAATGAAGAGCAAAGTTCAAGCATCCTCAGTTGTTTGTAGACAGGGAGTCGTATGTGTTTTATATGATCAGCAAAGCAAGAGCTTGAGGCTATGTTTTTTGTAGTAAATGTCAAAAAACAATTCTGAGAGAGAGCTACCTCCTTTCATAAATGCACATAAATGTGTTCCACAGTTGGGTAGAAAGAAAATACAAGCCCTATTAAAGTCAACAACCCTTCTGTAGCTTCAGTTACAAACATGTGCCTAATTCTGATATGAAAACTGGAATATAGCTAGCTAGGTCACTGAACACATCACAGTGTTGGTTACAAGATATTAGCATGTGAAAACTTCCAAGTATTTCCAAAAGTTTAGATCTGCTCATAAAGCTCTCCTAGGCAGGTAGTGACTTAAGTCTTCCAGAGGGGTATTTTTGAAATGGGTGTGAGTCTTGTAACTTGTGTGTTTTGAAATTGCCTGTTATTGCCTGTTTTCAGCTTTTCAACCACAACAGTGGCTTCATAAAGGATTTGAATTGTTTTAGAATTAAATTTCCCCATATTTGTCTTATGTTAGGAAAGAGGTTAATGACTTTTTTTATGAGAAGGTCAAGAGAAAAATCTGTCCCCAGCGCAGAACATGTACATTAAACTTTTCCTGGAAATGTTGAAAAAAACAAAGTGACTGCAAGTAGTCTTTTTGGAAATAAATGCATAGACAAGCTTAACTAGATAGATCAATAGTATGGTTGTAAAGATACTACCCCGGTGTTTTTAATCATCTGAGTTTTTAACTCATGGTTTCACTATGACTTTCAGCTAATCAAAAATGCAAAATGCAGTAAGTATATAGCCAAGAAAACACACAAACAAGATGCAGTGCTTTCAGGATATTATAAAGTAAATGAATTTGTTTGTCTGTTTGTTATTTAGTGCATTCATAGGGATCTGGCAGCAAGAAATATTCTCCTCACTCATGGTCGCATAACAAAAATCTGTGACTTTGGCTTGGCAAGAGATATAAGGAACGATTCAAATTATGTGGTCAAAGGAAATGTAAGTATATATGATATTTAATCTACCAATTTTAAATTTGGGAAGTTTCTCTGCATTCTCTTGACTTACAAAGAAATCTGTTCCTTAGTTAGACCTCTTAATTCTGGTATATATCTGTGCTGGCCAGGGCCAGAACTGTGAAGAGAGGCAATTTCTGTCCTCCATAGGTGTGCTGCCAAATGTGAAGTGTATACATACTGTTATAATTGAAAATCCATGCTTGTAACTGAACTTCTGCCGTGCTGGAGTAGATGCTTTTGTTGCACCAAGATAACATGTAGTCTTTTTGTTATGTCTGAACATACTAGAAGTTACAACTCTGTGAGAACAGAAAGTTTTGCCATATTCTCTAGACCAATCCTAATAGTGGTTACTTGGTAACTTCTCCTCTGGGCATTACTGGTTTGGTCCATAACTGAAATAATTTATTTTTAAAATATCTAAATAACCAAGGTTTTGCATCCTCCTCTTTGTTATAAAATGTTACTCAGACAGCAGAAACAAGACTCTAGAAGTGTGAATTTATTGGTTAGGATATAGTGGGAAGCAAAGAAGCCTTCTTTTTTTTTTCTGATTCCATATACTTTAGCCTTTTATGTGTAATAAATATGGCTATAACTTTCAGCTATGACTCCTACCCTCTAATAAGTAAACAGTTGGAATGAGACACAATATTTTGATGAGAAAAGCTTAAAACTTCCTCTGCAGAAGAGTATCAATTACAGTACCACCTACTAGACCTTTGCAGAGGTACAAAGACACTTTGAAGTGATGCAGATTATATTGGCCGTGCTTGAAGTCCCCTTTTAAAAATGCAAGAGCAGTAAAAAGAGTTCTACTGCAAAAGCAAGTGAAGCCTGTCTATGGTTAGGCTGCAAAAGTGTGCTGGGAAGGCGATTTGCCCATAGGTATTTTGCATCTCAAACTGATTTTTGCGTTTATGTTGCTGTTTTAATTCCACTTTATGCGCACCCATCCCCTACCTCGGAGCAAAGATTTTGTGATTTGTGCAGTTTTTAAAAGAAATGAAGAAGGGTGTTCAGCAAAACAGCCTCCCACCAGCTCATGTGATGCACAGCGGTCAGAAAGTCAGAAGTTGGTCTCTAGCTAAGGGCTTGACCGCAAACCACAGGTTACCTGTCTGGGATTTTCAGGCTGGAAAAGAAAGGAAATCCCACGCTCAAGCATTTCTCACTGTTCTCACTGACCTTTTTATTTTTTTTATTTTATTTATTTTTTTTTTTTTTGCTACTCTGTTAACTATTCACAGCGCTTCGGGTGTCTCAGGTACCTCTGCTGTCCCCCAGCAAGTCCAGGCAACCAGAGCAACCCTCTTTTAGGCTGCAGGGATGTAGAGCGAAGCTTTCATTTGTTGTCTTCAGTGACAGAGTTGGCGGCAACCTGCATGCCTGGAAGTTGAGATTAGGGAATATTAGGAGCCCCCAAAAAATTCAGGCATGTCTCTCCTGGCTGAACATTCAGCGACATTTAGTGTGAAGAAGGCGGTTTCTAAGCTCGGTGTCAGGTCAGGAGCTGCTTGATCAGTCAGTGTGCTAGAGTTGAGAGGTGCAGACCAGCTGCCTCTGCAGGAAGTGGGCAGTAAGTAATTACATTTTACTCGTCTAGACTCTGCTTAAAATTTACCGGATTTTACTTAGGCTGGGGGGTCAGAAGAGGAGAGCCACAGCCAGGGAGGGCGCAGGGGCTGCAGGGGCATCTGGGAGCATCTGGTCTGATCTTAAACCAGGCCAGGAGCAGTGAGGGCCTCGACAAAGCTGGGGTCAGGCCAAGCAGAGCGTGGCTGCTCTTCAGGACTCTCTTTTGTGCTGCATGTTCTTGCAGTTACCTAAAACATCCGGCAGCCCATGAGAAATCCTACCTGTCTTCTGCCTCATTTCTTCTGTTGTCCATTCATCGCCTTTCCACATCTGTCGTCTTCCTTTGCAAGACATCAAGGCTCTTCTCTGTGATGTGGTTGAAATACGTGTTTGAACATATTGTTGCAGGGTCACTTGAAAGGAAGAGGTCTGGTTTCTCCCGTGGCAGGACAAGCACTTCGGACAGAGGCTTAACTGGTTTCCCCAGACAAAAAAAGGGCAGAACAGGGACAGGAAAACAATAGCAAATCCAGAGGCTTTCTATGCTTTTCACCCTTTCCTCTGCTCTAATTGGCATTCTTGAAGAATGTCAGTTCCCACATGAGTTTCTGAAAATGCTCAAGATGACTTTATGTGAATTTTCCCTTTTTTTTTTTTTTTTTTTTTCCTCTCTCATATACTAAGGAGCTAAAGCAGATGTCTGAACTGACTGTGTGGACCTTTACAGTGATAGCTATGATGGCCAGGCCACAGAAGGAGGCTTGTATGTTTGCATAAGGAACAGTGCCATGTTTATACATACTCTTTTGCTCTGATTTCCTGCCATCCCTTATAACCAGACAAAGGGAATCACACAGTATACAGAAAATCAGAGTGCAGGGAACTGCACAATTTGGTGGACCCATAGAAAGTTGGATCAATAACCATGAAGCACTTGTTATTCTTCCTAAATTACAGAGAATTTCCATTTTTTAGATGGATAGTTCTGTTATCCAATTAAACAAGTATTTAAAACACATAATATGTATAAAAATCATTGTATGTTGTTAAAATCGGCACCTTATGTCCGTTGTCTTATTTGAATCTCTTTTCCCTGGAAAGGCTCGACTTCCAGTGAAGTGGATGGCGCCTGAAAGTATTTTCAATTGCGTTTACACCTTTGAGAGCGACGTCTGGTCTTACGGGATATTGCTGTGGGAGCTCTTCTCTTTAGGTAAGCTGCTTCAAGGTCTGTGCTGCAGGAGACCGTGTTCCTCTTGGTTTCACCCACTGTGGAGGTGACACTGCTCACTTGTCCTCCTGACAGGAAGCAGCCCATATCCAGGGATGCCAGTGGACTCCAAGTTCTACAGAATGATCAAGGAGGGGTACAGGATGTTCAGCCCCGAGTGTGCACCGCCTGAAATGTAAGCGAGCAGCCCGCACCTCCCATCACCAAATACCTGTGATGACGCAGGGGAAGGGAAGCTGCTATATTTGCATTATGACTCTTCATACTGCTCCACTGTCTTTAAGTTCCTTTCAGATTTTATGCATGCAGTCTAGCTAGTGTAATACATGCCTGTGTTGTTGCACACAATGCAATACACTCTTGCCTTTTAACATCTGATCACTTCACCATGGCATCTGCTCTGTGTCACTCAAATACTGGTAGATTGCAGAACACACTGAACATTTTCATTTCAGATAAAGCAGTCAGTAAGATGTATCATCAAAATGTAGGACATCTGCATTTGTGCTGTACTTCCTGGCCCCACGGGGACTGGCCACTTCTGAGCCATCCTTCATTCACTGTTTTGTAAACAGACTGGCACTTATCAAGCTGTCAGAGAAGTCTGTGCCCAGATCCTCTCCTCATATGGAGTCCTTTGTTGTCACAAGCTCAGGTGTTCACAGGGCCATTTCTGTTCTTATGAGGTACTTAAGCAAGTTAAATGGTGAGCGGGTGTCACACTTCTCTGCCTGCTCACTCTCTAAAAGCAGTAACAGAGGCGAGACAAGAGCTCTCAGAATTCCCTCATCATCAGTACTTAATTTTAGTATCCTTGTAGGTATGACATAATGAAGAGTTGCTGGGATGCTGATCCTCTACAGAGACCCACATTTAAACAAATCGTCCAGCTGATTGAGCAGCAGCTTTCAGATAATGCCCCCCGGGTAAGTGTGGGCTCCATATGGCTCATCGGGCTTTTGGGGTCAAAGCTGTTTTGAGACCTTACGCTAGAGCTGGAAGAAGGGAAGGACCCTGACACTTCTTTAGATTTTTTTTCCCACTATTGTTTATACACAGTAAGTTTGGGTGTTGGGAAAGCTCTCTGCACTATCGCGTCTGCTTTGTGGCGCCATTTCTGCCCAGATGCGCAGTAGTTGTCTGGGCCCAGACGCTGAAACAGGTATCAGCTAAACAACAGGTTTTGCATGGCTTGATGTTTCACACTCAAATATTCCCACCGCAACAATTTTGATTATGCAAAATACAGTGGCACTTCGTAAACTCATCCTAATCTATGAAAGCCTCTATTTATCTGGGAGAAATCTCAGAAGTGAGAGCTTTTATTTGAAAAGCTTTTTGGACAAAGGTGTCAAGATTTTTTGACTATTCTCTCTTCTCAGTTACCTCATCTAATTGTATTTATATAACCTGGGAAGTATGATGTGATAAACTAGTTACTGTATTCACTGCTCTTCAGACTTTCCCAAGTAAAATGTTTTTTGAGATGATAATTGGATAAAAAAAAGTCCAAAAAAATAGTCACAGCATGTAAAAGCCTGGGATTTTCTCTCACTCATTATTGGATTTAAAAACAAACAAACAAACAAAAAAAAGAGTTTAAAATACGGTCTTGAAGTCAAGCTTGTACAGTCTAGATGCTGTGTTTGGGCACAAAGTACACAACTTGCTAACAATTTGAGGAAAGAAAAAAAACGAAAGCCGTTGGCGTTCAGTTGCAACCTGTGTAGTATTTTTGGCAGGTGCAAGCATTATTAAAACAAAAGCAAGAATATGGAAGAAAATGTTAGTGATGTTACTGGGGTAATTTTAACAATAACTTGAGCTGCATTTTTTCAAACTTAGCTTAAATTTAGTGCATAGCTGTAAGCTACAGTGTCTTTGATAACCGAGGTTGAGGTTCTTNCGTTCAGTTGCAACCTGTGTAGTATTTTTGGCAGGTGCAAGCGTTATTAAAACAAAAGCAAGAATATGGAAGAAAATGTTAGTGATGTTACTGGGGTAATTTTAACAATAACTTGAGCTGCATTTTTTCAAACTTAGCTTAAATTTAGTGCGTAGCTGTAAATAACCAAGGTGGAGGTTCTTGACTCATTTGAAGAGCAATTATGCTCAAGACCTTTGGAAACTTTACTGCTAGCAAAAGAGTGCTTTGTGAGTGTGTGTGCAGGAGCTTTTACACTCTACTGACCGCAGTGTTTGGGCTCTGCAGGTTTATGCAAACTTTTCAACTCCACCTTCTGGCCAAGGGAACGCCACGGATCACTCTGTGCGGATAAACTCGGTGGGCAGCAGCGCTTCATCGACCCAGCCACTCCTGGTACGCGAAGATGTTTGAGAGGGGCTGGCACCTGGAAGGAGGAGCCCATGTGGATTCACCGTTTGAATTTTGCAGGGAGTGAGAGAGGCATGGATGACTTTAATAATTTCTCTTCCTTTTACTCACTACTACCACTGTGTAGCTGAAATGTTGTTGTAATACTGTCCTTTACCACACACTGTTACACATAAACTTACTCTGCCAAGCACGGTTACAGGCATCATTGCAATGTTAACTGAAGCTGTATATATGTTGCTATATTGTGTGTATTTGCAGTAGAGAGCCCAATCTGAAGGAAAAAAGACAAAAAGAAAAAAGAAATACTGAGCCAGGGTGTGGAAAGAGATAAATACACAGATCCAACCAAAACTGCGGCGGTCCTGCTCTGGATGTGTGCCTGGAAAACGTTTGGTCATTTTCTAGTTAACTTCATTTTGCTGGGTTTAAGAAATAACGTAAAGCTACTTGCTTCACACGTCACTTTCCACAGGCACCTTTCCCAGGCAGGCATGGCAGGCTGCGGGCAGCGAGGGTGCTGGACGTGCCAGGGCGAGCGAGGGAAGGGAGCGAATCCCTTGGGCCGTGCCATGCTCCGGAGGGCTGCAAACCCTCCCGCGGGATTCGAGCCAGGTGCCGAGAGGGTAGCGCAGACCTTTGCTTTGTTTCCTGCTCCAGAGCCGGCGCTGGAGCCCGGCCGTGCCAGCGCTGGGGCTCAGCTGCTGCTTTTCCTGATAGTCCCATCCCAAAGTGGTCACCAAAGATAGATGGGCCCTGCTAGGTCAGTCGAAATGTGGGAGAGCCGTTTGTTAGAAACTACATGTGATGTGCAGAGGAGAGACTGTTTAACGAGTCTTCTTATCTAGAGGGGAGCCGGAGCAGCACATCCTCTCCTGAGGGCCCTTCCTTTATCTTTCCCTGCCCAGGTGAGTATTTCCCACAGGCAGGCCAGGATAGCACTAACTGGAAAGGACTATTCCCCACAACCAGGGCAGTTCATCTTTCCAGCTCTACCCTAGCACTGGGACCATATGGGAAGAGGAGCTTGACTGGGAAACATGGAATTTCTAAGCAGCATACTCTGCCTTCAGCCTTGTTTTGAAGGCAGGAGGCATTGGGGTCAGTATCTGTTTGAGCCCAAGACTGTGCTGAAGTATTTTATAAGACCTTTTCTTCCCATCACTGCTGGTTCTTCTCTTCCTTTGTTTCTGTCACCTATAAATTAGTAAATGCATTGAGAGGAGCATTTCAGAAACAGAGTACTAGTTAAGTACCTATTTATTTACAATGCACTTAAGCACTCTGTAATTTATACTTTACCAGGATTTTGGTTGAGTTTACATTCATTTTAAATGTGTAACTAACTGCCCAAATGCAAGATAGTTGTAAATACACACACTGGTAGTATATCTTAGGTTATATGGAATACCACCCTGTTTATATGACTGTGCATTTGGTTTCTTGTTACAGAAATTTGTCTTTCAGAGCTAGTCAAAAATCAGCCATTTGCACTGAACTTACCTAGGCTGTTGCACCTTTCCAAAGTTAGTCAGTTGTTTGGAGGCACTCTTATGCATACTTGTTGTTGAGCATTTTCAGTTTAATGCTATAAAAGCCCTTTTGTTAGTGTGTTGGCTTTCAGAGCAACTGTAGACAAACTAGTTGTTATAATTATAGATGTCTCGGTACTTTACAGACACTTAGCTGAAAGAGGTTTGGGGTTTTTTTGTTCTTGAAATTTATATTTTTATAATTTGGGGATTTTTGAAACTTACTTTGCAATGGCTTGGTGTTTTGAATGGTTTTATGCATTGTTTTTTGTAAATATGGAAATGTAGCAATAATGTCCTTTTGACTATTCTCAGTCCTTGAGTCTCAAAAATATTTTTTTATATATATATATGCAAAAACTATATGTATAAATATGTAAGTGTTTGAAAGTTTATGAAACACTTATGGATATGTTGCTCAGTTGTAGAATTGCAGTTCAAAAAGTTCAAATAAATTTGTAAATATGTATTCAAATGCTGCTGTGTACTATGTTCAAATGACATATTTTCATGTAAGTCAATAAATTCTTGGGTTGAAGCAAAATCAGAGTGTCTGGCCACACAGAGGTAAAGTCTGAAATGTTTTGCAAATGTGTGCCGGAAAACCTTGGTGTTTTTTCTGTACGGATATTCTTTTCCTGTGAGTATGTGGGAGAAACACTTTGATGGTCGGGTGTAGGTTTATTTTGTAGGAAGGTGCAGCTAGGGTATGGGCCTGGTAGACAGCTGACACAGTCTGCATAACATTTAAAATTGTTAAATACATAGAAGCGGTTGATCTTAAAAGTGGTTGATCTTAAAAGCGGTTGGTCTTAAAAGCAGTTGGAGCCAACTGAAGACGGCCGCTGTAGGCTGCTGCATGTCCCCTTGGTGCTCACACACGTGCGCACACACGCACCGGCACCGTCCCGGCCTCGCGCTGCTGCTGCGGGCGCTGCGGGGCTGGTGGCAGTCACAGAGCTAAGGGGAGCTGCGGTGCGTGCCTGGCTGATCCAGCCACACCACCTCGTAGCGGGAGACCCGCTGGGAATCTGCTTCATCTGCCCAGACTTAGCCCTCTGCTGCAACAGGCCTTTGCATCAGCATGGTTGATGCATGATTTTAACAGTTGGGACAGCATTTTTCTGTCCAACTTCTTTAAAAAAAAAAATCATTCTCCTATTTTCTTCTTACAAGGCTTGCAGTGGTTACTGTCTCCACTCCTGTTCATGGTCACATACACCATTTCCATTCCCCCTGGTGACCGAATCATTTTTCTATGCCAGCTCTAAGCAATTGCTTACATGGAAAGAGACATCAGGAGGACGGATATACATTAATATGTATTTTAGCTGTCCTTCAGATCATTCTGGTACCCAGAGAAAAAAAAAGAGGAACCAGCACCATGGTACCAGCAGCTCTCCATGGACCATCATCAAGAACAGTTTGGGGAATCGCAGGTGTAACCTTCACTTGGCCAGAAAACAAACAAACAAAAAAACGGTAGGGAATTTCTTTACATTTTCTTTACAAGCAAGAAGAAAGTAGCTGAAGGCTCTGTGGGAGAGAGAATGATACTGAAATCACTCTTTGTGTGAATTTGTGACCAGTTATACCTGGAATTAAGAACTCTGGAATAAAATAACTCTAAACATCCGGAGCTAACAGATCAAAAATAACTACTAAGTCATTCTTACCCAAAATGAATATATCAAGCAAAATGAAGCTTGTCTGCTTGTAGGCTCTTGACAGCCAAGTGTAGCTATGGTGGAGAGGGAAACCCATAAGGGATGCTGGATATGATAACAGTTGGCAAAAGGATGTGAGAGGAGAGATGTCAGCATGAAAATGGAAAATTGATAGCTAAAGGCAGGCTGCCCAACTGAGAGGCGAGACATGACTCCAACCTGTGGTCATTCCAAAGCTCGAGAACTTTTTGTTTAAGGTTATCCTTCACACCTGGATCCTGTGTACGTCTTTGCAGGGGTTGTCTAACTGGAGACACGCTGCTCCTTGCCAGGCCCCAGGGAATGACCAGTCACATCATAGACCGAAATGTTACTCCAGGAGTTGGGTGACAACATTGCAAATTATAGAGCTTTATAGCTTGAAACTGAGACAGTGAAACGTTTCCCTCTGTCTGCACACAGATTAGAAAACTTCCTAGTTGGTCTGTGAGGAGATCTGTGTCTCCAGATACAGTTCTGTATCTCCAGAAAAGACCAGGAGCCATTGCACAGCTGTTTTAGCCCTGGCTTAGAACTAAAAATACAATATAGTAAAAATAGGAGAAGTACAGTTCTGTTGTGGTTTCCAGAAGCTTCTGTAGCTATAAATAATGGTTACAGATGGCCCTCAATTACCATTTTTCCTGATCACTAATTTTTCAAGACATTATTCCATACTAATAAGTTCATCTCCAAAAAAATCACTCCTACACTATTCTTTTTTTCCTGAAGAATTGTCCATATTTCTTAAATTGATTATATGTCACTCTTTCGGATGGTTATTTCCATCTGTCATGCACCAAATAGGCCATGAAGAAGATTTATTCTACCAGCAGTGATTTCTTCCATGACTTCATTTTCTATCCCTGTCCTGGAGGTCATTTGGGCTAGGTTTTGATGGGCAGTAGAAACAAGCTGACCCCAAGCGGCCTATTGGACTTTGCGTGCACATACTTCTCCAAGCAGTGTCAGCAAGGTCAGGTAGGGGTTTAATGCTCTCGTGACAGGTTTAATGCCCTTCAATTTCAGGCTGCCTTCAGGGAAGGCAGTGTGTAACTGCGGCTATAGCCCAGTGAAAGCTATAGCACAAGTTACAGAGAAACTTTGGGGCAAATAATCCTTGGCATCCTGTAAATATATATATTTCAAAGGGCAAACAGCAGAAATTGCTTGGTTGGACACTTGGGCACTCATTTTTGGTGACTGAAATGTCCAGGGATGACATTGTTGGGGAGCACTGTCATTTGCCAAACATGCTTCAGCTGGACCCTGTTTTGTCCTTAGCCCTGTTTTGTTTGAGCCCTCCCTGGTGGAGGATGAAGAGCTGCAGAGAAGGGTGGCCAAACGGGACTATGCTCGGTGCCTGGTTTGGCCACTGGCCAGCGTCTTGCCGCGTGGCTCCACATCCCTGTGACCTGCCTGCAGCCCCTCGGCCCACGCTGTCCCAGCTGTGCTGGGTTTTCCTCCCGCTATCAACAAAGTGAATACACAAAACGCCAGTCACACCGAGCGCTCGGCACCACTGGCCTGTGAGGCCCCCAGCTCCGCATACAGGGAGCACTGTGACCCCTTTCCCCTCCGTCCCCAAGCGCACTCCCTGCTTCCTTCCTTCCCCTCCTGCTCGCTTCGTGAGGAACGCGGCAGAGATGATGGCCGGGGTCTCTCCGGGTGACACACATGCCTGTGTGTGCAGGGACAGAAGAAGTGAAAGACATTCCTCATGCTGCAGGCCCCTCAGTGCATTAAAAAAAAAGGGTGATAACAACCTCCCCAAAAGCTATTTTTCACATTTCCTCCTCTGGATAAAATATCAAAACAATTCCAACTGATTTATCAGATGAAAACTATTTTGTGTGTTGCCTTTCAGTCATTTTCTATTCAAAAGCATTTTCTGTTCAAAAGCATCTTTCTTCATTTCCTGGGAGGCAATTACCAAATATTCTTGTCACAGTTTTCCAGGATTAAATATTACTGGAAAATTTTAAAATTCCCATGCAACGCAGATTTAGTTTTCAGCTCACTCTGGAACTTCAGAAGATTGAATATCCGAAGCCAAGTGCTGCTCCGCATACCAGCTTTTCCTTAAGCAAGGCAGAACAGCCCAAAGGTGGCAATTGCTCCACCAAAATCACTAACTAATTTCACAACCAGTGACACACATGAGGCTATCCTTGAGAGGCCACGTCGATAAGAGCAACAGAAAAGCCTCTAAAGAGACGGACAGGCCACGTCACACCACTCAGGCAGCTCAACATGGCCAAGCTCCTCTTCCCCTTGGTGGCACTGGGCAGGGGTCGCATTCCTTGGAGAGCACTGCTGGCTCCAGGGGGGATAACCGGCTGATGGCCAGAGCAGCAGGGAGAGCTGGAGGGCGAGCTGACACACCTAGGTGCTGCCCCCAGTCCCTGCCATGCCTGGCACGTAACTTAAGGTACTAAAGTAAGTAAGCACGTCAGCTATTTTGCTATGTGCTATGGGTGAGGATATGAAAGAAAGAAAATTCTCTGTAACGCACAGAGATCAGTCATTTCCCAGGAGGAAACTGTCTAAGTGTTTATAATACTTCAAGTCAAAAGAAATATATTCCCCATTTTATTTTTAAATTCTGATCAAAACTAATAGCATACTTCCCCCTCATAGTTTAGCATGAAAGGTTGGGAATCACCACAAGAGTAAAGCTGCTATAATACATTTTAGTGGTTCAAGCTGAGAG
Source organism: Crypturellus undulatus (assembly GCA_013389825.1). NCBI lineage: Eukaryota > Metazoa > Chordata > Aves > Tinamiformes > Tinamidae > Crypturellus > Crypturellus undulatus. Next base: position 213,541 of record VWPW01028144.1, on the reverse strand, counting down.
AAATGAGACAGCAAAGGGAAAAGGAACATAAATAGATTTTAAAACACCTCTTTTCACAGTAGAAATAAGTGTATACAAAGCATGTTGGTTAGCATCCTCTGAACTATCTCGATGAGCTAATTAACTAGGATAAAATCAAATCGCTTCACTACAATTAGTAGCGAACTCATTTTGGAAGTTTTATTCTCTTCCTTATGAACATCTATGAGCCTTTTTGGACATAGAGAAAGTAAAGGAGCATGAACAGTGCCAGTAAAAATCCCCAAAGGAAATTAATAGAATTCTTGGATTATAACTGCCGCCTCGCAAGCGCAGCATCTTGCTGTGATCACGCTTTTTTAATTTTTCTATTTAGACCTAACAGTTCAACATTGGAGGAGGCATCGTTCTTCGGGCAAACTGCCTAAACCGATGCCTTGCTCTAGCAGGAGGAGCGGCAGCTCGCGAGGTGCTCTGTGGGTTTGCTCCCGACGCGCGCCGCGTGGCGGAGCGGGCGCTAACGGCCGCACGCTTTTATTTGAACCCCGTTAGCCCGGTCTCGGGGCCCTGTCGGAAACAAATCTGCCTTTAATCATCTCAAACCGCCGCCGCCGGGATTGCCGGACGTGTGATGGTCATGTGCGCTCCGCAGCATCCTGGCGCTCCTTGATCTCCTCCGTGGGACCGGCCGCCTTGGCCTGCGGCGAGGGCCCCGCCGCGGCGGTTTGGAGCTGCTCTTATCGGCGGCGCGAGCAGCGAGTGTTGGCAGCCTCGCTTCCTGCGCGCCGCGCGGGACGAGCCGGGAGAGCCCGCCCGGGGCACGTTCTTCTCGCTGCGGAAAATGATTTAAGAGGAAGTGCGTTACACCTGCTTTCTCATGCGCTACCCCGAGTTCAGGGCTGCGGGGAGAAAAATGAGAATTCCTGGCAGAAGTTTGAAGTATTTTGTGTTGCACAGGGCCTTTGGTAGCGTAAAATTATAAACGGAGAAAAAAAGCTGTTCAGCAGTTGGAATGAAAGATTTTTAAATCTCTCATTTCTCATCTAGCATCTGAGCAGCCCAAAGAGCCACTTATATCACATGAGAAATATCGTACGAGTTGTTAACCTCACAGCTTCGCCAGGGATCTTTTTTGGGCTGATGCCCATAAATATTGTGGAGCAACACGCAGCCGGTGGAGCCAACGCAGAGAGCAGGGTCCCTGCCTTGCCAAGGTTTCTTTTCGTGATATCCAAAGTCACTTGGAGCAGCCTGGTTTTCGCCCACCAAGCCTCTTCATTGCCAGCAGAGAAGAGAGATGAAGAGGTGGCACCTTCCAGCTTGGCATTTGCACGATGCGAGCATGAAGGAGAAGGCATAGAAAACTGTGGGCCCCGTTCGTGTGGCTCCGTGGCGTCGTTGCAGTCCTGTGAGGAGCTGTGGAGGTTGTTTGCCCTCAACTGGTTATCTGTGGTTGCATACAGGGCTAACCGCAGCGGTACCTGCAAGGATGGCTTGGGCTGATCTGCAACGTATCGGCTGGAGAAGGAAACGTCTCGGCTCCTTTGCACAAGGAACTTGAAAAAATCCTGTTTTGCTTCTCCTCTGTGACAGAAAAACAACCTCAGAAGTCAGCAGGAGCTTTAGAAAAAAGTCTAAAAACAGCTTTCCTCCACTGGAATATTCTTATCCTTTAGGATGGGGCATCCTTCATGTATAATTACTGAATAGCTTGCCCATCAGTTAATTACTTTGAATTAAAAAAGTTGTTCTTTTTCTGGCAAATTACACTGCATAGTGTCACACACTTGCCTAGGCTCAAGTTCATATCAAAATATGAAATCTTGGCACCACAAGCCAAGAAGCGGGAAGAAGAGGGGAAGGGCAAACTTTCCAGCCGCTGCCGAATGGGGCCTCCAAGAAGAGGGAGGCTCATCCTTGAGGAGGTGACAAGGCAGGGGAGCAGCTGCTATGGGGACAGCTGTATGCCCTGCTAGATCCAGCTTTGCCAGAGATCGTTCCCATGTGGTGGAGAAGGGGAGGGAGAAACCCACATGGAGGGTGACCACCTACAGCAGAGCTAGCAGAAGAAGTGGCACCCCCACAAGGCCACTCACCCCATGCTGGGGCAAACTCATATAGACCATGCTGAGAAGACGATCTGCTGGGTTAGATGCCCAACAAAGAAACAACACACGAGATGATCCAACCTAAAAGCTTATAGGCTCGAAGCTTATCGGGCAGGGCTGTGGTTGATGTCCATGCCGCAAAACACAGGCGCCAGTGGTCACCGGGAGCTTCAGATGCTGGCGGTCCCATGACTGCAGTCTTCAAAGGCCTCTGCCTTCCCCGCCGGCGTCCCACCGCATTTAGCGCTCTCTTTGGGAACCGCTCCAGCCCTGTGCTTTGTGCCTGTGCTCGTCCCCATTAACTCGTGACAGTGGCAGGAACAAGTGGGAATGGGAGATGGTGCATTTGGCTGTGAACTCCGGCAATCTGCAATGCACGATGCCAAAAGCAGGGAAGTGTTAGAAATGGGCACCCTCCTGGGTTTTGGATCTTCAGATAATTACCCTTAACTGCATCCCTTGAGAGTCCTCACGGATGGGAAGAAGGGATGGCTGTGCTGCGTGCGTGGTTTTTCTAGCTACATTTGAGACCCCTAACCATCTCCCTGGAAAATCAGCATCTAATGCTGCAGCTTTGGACAACAGCCCTGCGAGCTGCTTCAGGGGAGGTTGAAAAAAACACCCACGACACACAGTTTGGGAACTGCCTCGTGGCGGGGATGTGTCTTCCTAAGCCAAGGGGGTGACAGAGTGGTTTTACCCTGCAGCAAGAAGCTAGATGTTTCTTCTAGCTTTCCATTCTGCCCAGTGTCACAGTAGATATTTATGATGCACACCCTCCATGAACTTTAAAAGAGACTGAAAGTAAGCAAGAGATTCCTCAAAGCAAAGCTGATCAAATATTTTCCTACTTCCCAGAGCAGTTTTGTGCAGACTTGTGCAGTTGGCAATGAGGTTCCAGGTCATTTCTTATTTTGGGTACCATCTGCTGCAGTGGGAAATAACAACCAAATGTGTTTTACAAATACCACATGAATATGGTTCATTTTGTCTAATAATGTCCAAATCCTCTCAGCCAGCTAAACATAAACTTGAAGAGACCATTCAAGCTTCAGGAGAGCTCCAGAAAGACTCACTCCATCACTTACAATCAGATGCAGCCACTACAATGTTTTTGCAATATATTTTATCTTTTTTTAACCCCACATGCAGAAAGGCTTCACAGTGCTACTATGACAGGCAGCTATAAGCCTATATGGACCTGCACTGATAGACTTCCTGTGGACACTTCGGGTGTCTTCAGTATGTCCCCAGCAGTGCTTTCCACAACCAGATTGAGGCCAGCTATGTGACCTATGTGACCGGTTGGCCATAGGGATGCATCTCTTTCCCACTGCTCTACAAGGAGCGCCAGGATGGGGCATCTGACCAGGACAGTGGGCAACACGGTGAAGCGGGGAGAGGTAGTAAAGGTGGGAGAGATGATGGGCTGCAAGGAAGGCTCCACAGGGGAGATGGGGTCTGGAGTTGTGCCAAGAGACTGCTCTGACACTGCCAACAACGGGTAATTTTGGCTGGAAGCAAAAAAATGTCCTCCTGGCAAAGAAATAGTTGCCTCACTTTAACTACTGGCAACAGCATATTAATGTGCCTTTTTTGTTGTTTTTTGTTTGTTTGGTTTTTTTTTTTTTTTTCCTACAACTGTAATTAATTGACTCTTTTGTAAAATTCTAGATCATGAATAATGAAATGTTGTAAATAAAACTAGGCCTAACATGATGCCTGTGCCGTCCTATTAAGGGCCTTACTGAAGCAGAGATGGTTCCAATTACCTTTTGTTTAGAGATGGTCTCCATTGATGAGGCAATACTTGCATGCAAAGCCAAATATCATCTGGTCATTTAGCAGGTATGATTTTGTATGTTATGGTAGGAATAACCAGTTGAAATTAGGCAATACCTCTCTCACCTCCACTTCTTAACCCATGTTTGCCCATGATTCAGTTCATGACTGACTCATCGCAGATGATTTAAGTTTTTTTTTTTTTTAAAACATATTCCATTATTTTCTATTATTTAAATTCATATGGTTAATAATCACATAAATCAGTCAGGTGGATAATAACTGCACAGATCACCATTTTTTTTCCATCTATTTATTTATTTATTTATTTTGTCTTTTGTCTCCCAGGATTTTCCTTCTTTAGCTAGCTTTGTCAGGATTTCTTTCTTTGTCTCTTTCTAGCTTTTCAGAAGACACAGCTCCGGCAACGCTTCACATTCCCACATCCTTAGGTGTTTTACTGAGGCCTTGGCTGACCTTTCGGGGAACCAGGCAGAGGCTGAACAAGGATTCAGAAGGAGGCACTGACTGGCATGGGAGCCATGGCAGCAGCTCTGCAGTGAGTTGCCCGAAGAAGAGCCAGTGAGAGAGGTTCCTCCTCACCGCCCACCCAAAACCTCCAACGTCACTCCCAGGGGCTGACCTCTTTCACCTGCCACACTCCGATTCTCTTTTTGTGGCTCTTATCTCTACTATGCACGCCATGACCAACCATACTTTCTGAGGTGTTTCCTTCTCCTTTTCCATCATTAGTTCCTGTTTAGAAACAGATTTTAAGCAGCCTCTCGCTAACCAGACTGTCCACTTCTTTCTTGAATTTTCTTCTCTAGTGCAGCATTGCTTTGTTTTCATTTCAGTGAGTTGCTTACTCTTAGAACTAGATCATCTTCCCTCTTTTAGTTGCAGACATTACTTCATCTAATTGCAACACCCCGAATGAGGAGCTAAGCATAATCCACAGTGCAAGTGGGATTTAGTAGAACGGAGTATATGTACAATGCCTCTTACACCTAGTCATAACTCTGCTTTCAAGCCCTAAATTGCCTCCTACCTCAGGCCTGTACATAGTGAAAACAAACTTGGTGTATAGGTGAGCAGTCAACTGAAGACAGCTTAACCATAAGCATGCAAAAGCTTAAGCATTCTACCCATTGCTTAAAAAAGGTAGCTGGCAATCAAGAAATCAAGAAGGAGATTTCAGAATGCAACAAAGAAATCAGCAGAGCAATGCAACCTGATTTCCAACCTGGTTTACTCACTGCCTGCTGGTGGGCAATGTCACTTGAAGCCAAGTGGATGTGGCAAATACAAAGAGACTTTGCAGCATGATGACTTAGGCGAGAATTTTTGCGTGTGAATTACCCCAGTTTCAGCCAATGTGGATTTGCCTCATGCCCTCCCTGCTTGTATGCAAGGCTCTGCTGTGATTAAACTGCTCCTGCCTCCTTCCCTCACATGGACTCCGACGCAGAGCCCTTCCCTAAGGGGGTGGCTAAGTGTAATAGATATATAATAAATACGAGTAATTAATCCCTAGACCAGCCAATAGGCCCCTCTCTCCAAAACTTGGCTCAAGGCAGGTCCATGGAGGATCAGCTTCAACTCTTCTTCAACATGTCTGAATTGGGAGGGAAGAGCTTTGTATGCCAATGGGATGGCGGATGGCTCGTGACCTCAGGCCCGGCAAAGAAAGCTGGTGTGGACAAGGCTGAAAATGCGCACCTTCACCACGTCTGGTCTTTTCTGGTATTGAGGTAGACTGAAGCAATCAGTTCAGAGGTGGTGACTTTTAAAAATCTCATGCAGGGTATCTGCAACATTCCAAAACTTGAAGCAGGTAAGCTAACCAGCAGAAACCTGGTCCTAATTTCTACTGTTAGATTTTCCCATTCTTTAAGAGAGAAATCATAGGAGTCAGGTTTTAACTTTTTTTTTGAGGATTTCAATATCTGTTTTTATCCTTAGATATATGTTTAGATGGTTCCCCTTTTGGTGACCAAGATTTCTACTGTTCATTACTTTTCAGATCACTAGGTTATCAGATATTTTTCAGGGTAGCCAAGATCACAGCCTATACTTACAGCTTGTGAAATGGGGACATACTTCAAAAATACACAGAGCTTGCCATCGTACCAGGGCAAAGAAGCCAAATCAACATTTTAAAAAGAGATCTGAGAGACAACACGTGCAGTTGTGTGTGCATTTGTGTGTGTGTGTTCCCTGGGCACATAATTTGTCCTTTTTGGCAAACTATGATGCTAATTGCAGTGCACTGAATTCTGTAAACATGGACTTTGCATACGGATTTTCCCCTCCTGAGTATAAGACCATTTAGGCTGAATGTCTTTTTAAAGAAAAATTAGATGCCTGCAGAAGGTTTACAGTAATTCACTTTCAATTTAGAGCTGTTTTTTGAACAAGAGCAAATAGATGAGCATCTGTTGCCCTGAAAATTATACAAAATGTAGTCACCATGCAAAAATCAAACATCTCTGAAAATGATTATTTTGGCTACATAATCAAGCAAGCAATTATTGCATTATCTACAAAGTACGATCATACATTATTAATATATTTTCAGAGAAAAACGTTTTCGTAAATGCAGTTTTTCTAGTGGTTATGATACTCAAGCCCTGAACGCAATTCTAACCGATCAAAATCTCCCAGTCATCTCCCAGTTTAAGATTCAGTTCGTCTGAGCACGGTAGACAGTGAGGAAGGAGCAGGAAGAACCGAAGGATACGGACATTTGTGTAAGTGATTACAGACATCCTTCCTATGTGTCATGCGTATCCCAAGCTAGAGAGCCAATTTTCCAGTGGAAGAGGATTTAATGAATGCAAACAGTACAGTGTGTCGTGCTATATACAGTACATTGTATTCACAAGTTCAGATATACAACAGGGCAAGCATATTTCACCGAGCACCAGAGCTTCATGTGATACAAAGGGGGCGGGGGGGGGGAATTAAACCCATTTTAAGATGTTTTTGAAGACACAAGTTAGGTTGTGAAACCACCACAGTGCAGAATATCAAAGGTCAGTAGGCACCTCATTTGGGCTCTATTTCCAGTTTTGAAAATATCTTAAAATGGATTTAATTTCAGTCAGCTTCATCTGCCTGGATCTCCACTAACCCCCAATTCTTTCTGCTGCAAACAGAGACTGTTTCCCCTGTTTGAGAGGCTTCTCCTGTGACAGCACGAATCACTGGAGCCTACAAAGCCACCATTCATATTACCGAAGTTACGGGACGTGTCCTTTAATTGTTAAGAGTTTCAGGAGCCTGGAAATAACTTCTGGAAACAGAAAGCAGGTTTTCAAAATTTGGGGAAATGTATGTTACCTTGATCCTAATGCAAACAAACTGGGTAGTCCCTGATTGCCACAAACTAGAATAAAGATTCACAGCACTGTTCCCAGGGTCTCTCCGGGGCCTGTTGGACTTCCTTTTCTTAAAAATGCTTAAAAGCGTATCCTAAAATGTTGTCAGGAAATGCTTGGGCTTTACAGACACGCAGCCCAGACCACCTGGGGACTCGTTAATGAAGATTGCTTTAAAGATAAACTTTAAAAAATAAAAAAAGCTGGGGAAGAACTGCCCAAAATTTCCGCTAGTGCCAGAATGTCTACTAGAAAAAAGTTAATGTGTGAGGGTGTGCGTGCATGGGCGAAAACATTGGCAGGCAGGCAGGCATCACAACAATTAGTTACACAAATTAGCACTAATGTGTGGCAGTGCAAATGCCATGGGATGAACTCATGCTTGGCATAAGGAGGGGTAATTAATCCTAAACGCACCCTTGCGATATAGGTAAGCATCATGGCAGCAGTTGCACAGACAGCGAGGCGGTGCTTTGCCCTAGGCAATCCCGCTCAATCCCACAGGATTGGCCAGCGTAATTTATAGTGGAGCATGACGCTGAGCGCTGCAGATTAGACTTCTGGTAACACCGCAGCAAGGTCTCGTAAGGAGATACATTGGGTAGGGGTTTGGGGAAGCTGATTGCTTAGCTGGGAAATTCAGAAAGCAAGTTCAGTTGTGCATGGGTTTATCTGGAAAACCTTTAAATAAAGCAGACAATAATGTAACACGTGTCCCGATGCACATGTCTTCACGAGGGAAACTTGCTCTTCAGTAATGGAAACTTTTAAGTGTCTTTTCCCTTTGAAAAATCACACTTTTTGTATATAAACCTGGCTCAGTTTATGAGGTCTTCTATAAAACAGTTCCAGATAGAACTAGAGGCTTTTCCTCAGGGCTTTGAACATTTGGATGTGAGCTAAAAAAAGAGAGATGGGGCCATTGGGTTCCTTCTGATAATTATTACAGTTGTAAAGAAGAAGAAATCCAAAGAGAGTAAAGAGAAAGGCTGGTTGGATATCCAGTGAGAACATGTTCAAAGCTCTCAAGCTGGAGAAAAATGAACTACTATTGATTCCTTACACTGAAAAAAAGAGAGAGAAACTCCACCAAATACCTAAAAGGACATCTTAGATTCAAGTCAATTGGTTTGCCATGTACACACATGTACATGCGTGTGGTCTAGCTGTATATACACAACTGCTCTGACTCTATTCTTCTGGGTCTCATAAAAAACATAATAATGAGAACTCTGATAGTATTCCAGAGCTAGGCTATTTGTTAACGTACACCGGCACATCCTTGCTTTGCTGAGCCCAGCCAATGCTAAGTTAGTGGGACAAATATATGCCAGGGCTATTTCCCTAAGGTTAATATATGCATTTCCCTAAGGCAGTGCATATTCCAGCACAGAGGAGAGGCTGGCCCCCACTTGCTGTACCAGAGGGTGAGTGCTACAGTACAGCCGATGGCCATGAAGCCCGAATCCATTCCCAAAACAGGGCAGTTTCATCCCTGCTGTGTACCCGGTCAAAGAACAACCCCATGCATGCACAGCTCATACACGCACAGCAAGGCAACCTCATAAAGTCATGCCTTCAAAGATGCGTTATCCACGGCACTGGGAGACTTAAACCATCTGCCATATGTTTAGCATATAAAAGTCTCAACACATCACAAGTTACAGCTGGACAGGCAGATTGCATGATGGAGGAATTTCCTCTGCAGTGATCTGCAAAGCCCACAAGATATCTGCACTCCCTATATATATTCACTCAGTACAAATAATTTTAAACAGCAATCATAATAATCTGTTAGGACATGGAACCTAACTTTCTTGGCTAAGAAAGATGTTTGGGAACAAACAAGATCAAACAATCTAAATTGTCTGGAATTTAAACAATACTTTTGGTGTATGTCTGCAAAGTTAGGATGTCTTGTAGAAAAAAATTATATGTTATTACAAGACAAAAACACAAAGATCCTGAATTATGGCTACATAATCTTGACTCAATTACACAGGAAAAAATGTATTTTTTTTTCTTACTCATGGTTCAGCTTTCAATGGTAAGAATCAAATAATTTATAATTAAACTTTTTTTGTTTTTGCAAACTGCTGGTTTCTTTTCGCTGAGAACAGTTTCTGCAAGCATTTTGAAAACCTCAGAGACAAAGTCTTTGAAAATTTTCTTAAATTTGAAACCACAGAAACAGGATAGTTTGTGCTTTGAATCCAGGGATATTACTAGAAAAGGTCTCTCAAAAAATAAGGAAGCGCCATACCAAGAGACAGCTGTTGTAGGAGCCTCATAAGGGTGTTCCCTTCTTTTGAACCACACAGTGGTCTTCACATACAGAATAGGGAAAGTTTTGAATCAGGCATCAGAATAATCTTAGGATCTGAAAAAATTAGGCAAAACTAAGACTATTAAAACACCCTAAAATAATACGTTATAATTCATAGTAGATAAGCTGCTAAACTAAACCCAGGCATGACACAACTGGGCAAAGCCTGCTTCTAAAAAGGCCCTTCCCTTTGCTCTGCGTCTGCAGCTCTCAGCCCAGCATCAGGAGACCCGGAAGATCCCGAGCTGGGAGTCACCTGGCGCTAGCGGATTAGCGTGGAAAGCAGGTGCTGGAGCTCACTGCAAACGCCGTCTGCCAGGCCGTGCCTGTAAAACACCTCCCGCCAAGGCTCGGCGGGTATAACCCATCCTGCCTTGAGTAACTCCTCAAGGGAGTGAATGGGAGGCCAGCGCAGGATCCAAGGAGAGTGGTGGCACCATCTTCCTCCTTAGGCAGCCTGTGGCCAAAGGAGGATTGCTGCTCAAGGGGCATTTCTGTCCCTCTCCGAGCCCACGGTATTAAGGATGCTTGAAATGTTGGGGTTTCATCTGTACTCAGAAAAAAACAGGGCACAAACCCTGACCACAAACGTCAGAATTGTCTTCAGAAATCATTGATGGCAAAATAAATTATAGGCATTGCTGCTCTTAGGGACCAGTGGCTATACCTTCCATAAGGGAAAAATGAATATATAAAAAATGCACGTTTGGCACACAGAATTGCAAATGGTTTCTACCTAAGAAGCCCAGAGAAAATAAAACCCAGGAGCTCAGCTTTGTCCTCTCAGATTTGCTCGCTGCCTCTGAGGACTGCGCAGCTGCGGCGCAGTGTACGCACGCACGTGTGCAAGAGCAGCAGCAAGCAAAGAGAAACCCCTCGCGTGGGACACGCCGGCGGTTTCAGTTTAGCCCCGGCCCAAAGCATTGCAAAACGTGTCTGGTTTGTCGTGTGTTTTCCCCTCGCCAAAGAGGAAGCGGAGGGCCGCGGCAGGCCGGCGGCACGGGCCGCTGGCCCCGCAAGCTGCAGATGCTCAGGAAGCCGAGGGGCTGGCGCGGCAGGCGCGCTGGGGGAGAGCCCAGCACTGCGGCCCCTCAGACCTTATCTAAGGTAGCGGCGGCTTCCTCGCAGGCCGCGGAGCGTGTGGCAACCTGCTGCTGCTGCCCTGTTGCGCAACGCAGCCTTGCACAAGAGGGCCGAGCAGAGGAGAAAATAATCCCCAGCGAGCAACTGCCACTGCCGGGGTTGACAATCTGAACCCTGGCAGTGATGATGGGGTATAAACAACCCACCAGGGATATATGTTTCCCTACATGGGGCCTGGCTGATCTAAATGCCACCCAACTCTTTGCAACCAAAGTGCCAGTCCTTCGCACTCATTGCAAGTCGAAGCTGAGGGAGTGCAAATATTGGTCTTGTTTAGGAGTCATTCAGCCTAATTAGTGACTTGTTGCTCTTTGGGGACCAGCATTTCGCTAATGACGGGTCTGCTTGCATGGACTTCATTTGTGCGGTTTGGCCTTGGCCCCGTGCAACGCGAAGGGCTTCTCCCCAGTACCGAGGCAATGAGGCCATCACGGTGTTGGGCTGGTTGATGGTGAAAGCATTTCCCTGAGGGCAAGCAAGCCAGGGTCAGGTAAGCACGGCTTCATCCAAGAGGGAGACACGGGCACTACCCTGCAGCCGGATAAATCACACTTGAGCTTCAAGTTGGTCTTATGCACCATACCCAAAAGGTGCCCATATTCTTCCCAAAGGGTTGCCAACATCTGTCTGACTGTAGCATGTGTCACCTGAGGCTCACGAGCGTAGTTTTGGGGATTGATGGCAAAGCTCCATGGAAAATGCATCCCTGCAGTTACCCTGCCTCAGGAAGCATTGCCCTCCATGGGCAGGCAGAGCATGGTTCCCTGGTTATCCTAAGGTAGCATCCAAGCATATAAAGAAAACATTCTGTTATTATTCATCATCCATAATGAGATTACATTAAGTCAGGGCCTGCTGTTAACTCTTTAATGGCTGGCCCCAGGCTTCCTTGGCATATGCTTCCAGCTAATGCAAAATGTATTACGCTTTTTATGGCAAAATCCCACCAATTGCACCAAGAGGTTAATTAAGCTACAAAGAAGAAAATAAAGAGGCTTTTAAAATGAATTATTCAGGAGATCATTAAAAATCAGGCACACGTAAAAAGTGTGATACTTAGAAATCCAAATGTAAACACAGATTCATGGTTAAATGTAACATTAGGAAAAAATAAGAGCTCCCTGTCTATAAGAGCTCCTATCTATTGTTAAACGGGGTCAGCAGCTGCATGCCTATAAGAACAGATTTAGTCATGAACATTTTTGGTGAGGAGGACTGAGGAGGAGGCTTTAGGTGAGCGGTATCAAAATGCAGAGACCTCCCAAATGTGACAGTCAGATCCCCTCTTTTGTGGATCTCAGTGATTTTCCCTGCTCATTCCTCAGTTGTGCAGACTCAAACGCTCATGCAGCCCACCAGTGCCAGAGCAGGAGATGGTGGGAGTGCTGTCCAGTCTACAAAAACAAAATGTCTAAAAGCGAAGATTTCATGGCAAAGGCAAAAAAGGCAGCTGCGTCCCCAATGAGTTAGCTTAGCCCCAAGTTAGCCAGCTTGACTCCACACCACGACTCCTGCGTGTTAATCACCTTCAAGGCTTTCAGATCTATAAAAAGTCTCAAACACAGACGCTTTTTCTCTGGGAAATCTTTCCTAGACGGATGCTGGGGAGATCAGCAGATTCCCGGAGATTGGCCCTTGTGGTATTTTCTGAGTACTGAATGCTTTATTTGTCTCATCCTGCAAAGCTACAGTGCTGCCATTGGGGCTGTCAGCTGCATAACTACCATTATAAGTTCCTTACTTTGAAGGAAGAGCAAATTCCTGAATTAATGTGAACTTCTGGGCCTGAGTCTCAAGTAAAGCAAATCTTCACTAAGGCAGAGAAAAGTGAGGTTATACTAGGCATAAATTATACCTGTGCCCCATTTGTGATCCCTTTACTCAGTCAGAGAGGTTTGAAAAGGTACATGAACTTCAGCCTGGATTACACCTATCTGAGCCAAGCAGAAGAATGAAGGACTGCAGTGATAAAACATGGTGTCTGTATCTGTCTCCGAGACCCTTTGTCCTGCACTGTCTTGAGACACATCTTTTTCTTTGAGTAATTTTTGGAGTTCTGATAGAGGAAAAGGGCTCCTACTGTATCACTGTCCTGGGGCCAGGCTCTGCAACCCATCTCTCTCCACATTTCCTAAAAGAGTCTGACAATCCAGTCTCCTTTTCATTATAACTCATCTGAAAACAATTATTTCTTTACCTTAGAAGGTGAAGGTGAAAAGATGTTACTTTGTCCATGTGAGCTGAGATATTTGAAAATAAACATTGCACAATGTTTATTTAAATTCTTCTGAACAGACTGATTGATGTTTTGGACTTCAGCTTGAAGGGCAGTTAAGGAGACAACCAGGTTAGGAGATCCCCAGGAGTATTGTGAACTCTCGTCCCCAAGTGGCAGTTCAAAATGGCAAATACTTTGCAAGTTCAGGCATCTATGTGGAGTTTCTGCTATCTGTCTTGAGGAAGGTGTTCCTGCAAAGTCTGCTGCTGTCATGAGGTGTTTGCTGTGATCTGCCCTCTAAAACGGCACAATGCAGCTGCTTCCTCACGTGGCATCTGCCCTGAGTAAAGAGCCAGAGTGATGAGTTTCTGGGAGAAAGTTGGATCCAATCCTCTCAGTGTTGGGCAATTTCTCAGATAGGAGGCTTTAGGGTCAAGCCATCTGTGATTACAATAAAGCATTTTGTGATATTTCACTAAATCCACATTCTACAGGAGAATAATTACTTTTAGAGAAAATGCTGCTTCTCAGTCATCCAAAGGCCATGATTTTCTCATTTTGAAAAGTCTTCTTTTCTGGTTAGTTTTTCTGGGTTCCTATGTATTTGCAAGACAAACCTTGTGCTCAAAACTGTCTCATGCCCAGTCTCTGCTATGCTGCAAGGACCAGCAACTGTGGGACGGGCTGCTGTGCAGAGGGTAAAGGCAGCCTGGAGGAAGAAATGACACGCCATGCTGCGTATACATGCGTGACATATACGTGCTCATGGAAGTAATACACTACTGGGAAGCTCAAAAGGTGCTCATACTCATTTTTAATGGGCAGCAGCTGTTGTCTGCCCCTGTCCTGCCTGTAGCAACCACCCCAGCTCACAGCCCTGCCTTTGTATTGACAAGGCGACCTGGGGTTTTATTTTTTTTAAGGGCACAGTCACTCATATTCTCTGCTATCATGGCTCTAAATGCAGATTTATCATAAATGTACAGAATATATTTTGCTCTTTACTCAGAAAAAAAAAGAAAGTGACACAACACATGCTGTTCATGCCAGGGTTTGTTTCTAAGGAAAAGACAGGGGACATGTGCCAGGACAGGGTGTCACCACTGAAATAACTTTTCTGAGTATTTAAATGAAGCTGGTGGCAAGTCAGCTGTCTGCTCACTCTTGGCATGGAGCTGTCCTCCTCGGTAGCTCCCTATCCTCTGCTCACGATTTCTCTAAGCTCATTTCTCTTCACAGGATGGCCTGAGTCACTGTCACATTATTTCTTCTGTTGAGTCTTAAAATCTTAGAAAGAAATCTTAAGAAGGAAAAAAAAAGATAGATAAAAAAGGCATTTTATCTATGCCTTTTCACTAGTGTCTACTTTTTGCCACAGGGTAGTACTTAAGTTAAAGCTTTTATGTGTTCTTACCCCATTGACTTTTGCAATGGCTGTGGAGAAATCAGAGAGGGATAAAGGAAGAGTCGCAGCTGTGTCCCCAAGGAAGTGCCTTGCTGCCTCCTCCTTGCGGAAAAGGCAACCGGCCTGATTTAGATTCAGGGGAGATGTTTCTCTCCCACTCTGCAATGTGTGGGTTGCGTGGTGTCAATCCTGCAGTACTGGCTTGGCTCCTGGCTCTCCCAAGGCCATTCTGCAAGAAGAGTGTGTCTTGGTGTATCGGGACACACAGTATCAGGATGTGCATTTTCAGTAGTGATGATTTGGTCCAGGCAGTATAAAGTGTGAAAGCTGGGTGCGTCGGGCTGCTCTCCCCGACACCTTCCCGGGAAACAGCAGCAAGTGCCGGGGGCCCTTGAGGCAGGAGAAAACCTGGGGACTCATCTAACCCCCTCCCCAGCACAGCACCGGCAATCCTTTCCTGACAGGCATTTTCCAACCTGTTCTTAAAACCCTGCAGGATGCAGTTTCCTCAGCCTCCCACTAATCTGCTGAAATGTTTCACCCACTGCACTGGGAGAGATTAGGGAATAAAGTCTAACCTGGGTTTTCTTTGCTGACATTTCTTGTCCTATCTGCAAGGCATTTGGAAAACTGCTTTCTTATGGGGCTTCTTGTACCGATCTTTTATTTGGTATTTGTTCACCATTTAACTAAGACAAGCAAAGAGTTCTCCACAAAGGAAAGCAGTAAATAACTGACTAAAATGGTAATATTTAAAAATTAGCAAAATAGTATATGATGAAAAAAGTAAATAGTAGTAGATAGTAAAATTCTATTTTACTCAACAGCCCCCCCCAAAAAACACATGCTGTAGGCTTTAACTGTAATTTAGGGAATAAAACCAAGTTTTGCAATTTAGAAGTGTGAATAAAAAACACCTCACAACATAAAGACCATTTGTTAATTGGTAATAATTACATTACAGGAACATCAAGCCCAGAAGTCTTCACTATACATACAGATTCTGAAACCCTAAGGATGGTATCAAAATAAGAAATAAAAACAACACCTCTGTCCTCTTATTACTCCAGAGATTTTTTAAGTCTCCATGTCATGTTTCTAAGTGTTTTTTTCCTGTTTTGAGATCCAGAACCAAATCATACTATATGAAAAATAAATTTGAAAAAAAAGTTTTTTCTTTAACCAGCTCTAAGAAAATTCAGCCATGTATGAGGACATTCACAATAAAAAATTAAAGAGTTATAACCCTTGTGATGATGTCTAATGTGCAGAATGCTAAAAAAATGTTTTTTTAGTAACTAGCTACTGACTGGCTCCCATACCTTACGTACCCCTGCAACGGGAGCGTCAGTGCAGTTATATCTTCCCACATTTCTGCCTTGCACTCTGCTGGAGCACGGCTTGCAGTCGCAAAATGCACAAAATGAAACCCCTGGGCTGTCTGCTGTGCCCAAACCCCCAAAGAAGGTGATGATAGTTGACAGTCAGCTGGAGCTAAGAGAAAATACAGTATCTTAATACAAATGTTAATGCATGTTGTAATTAGCATAAAACTTTGCGAAATAACACAGGGAATATTTCAGAATATCTTTGAAAAAAGGCTCAGGTAGGAAGCATTAGTGCTTTCTTCATCTGGTTCTCCTCCTCCTGTTCTTCCCTTCTGTTAATACCACGGATATTAAATACAAGATCTTAATATAATATTTACATTCCTGATCTTTAGCAGAGAAATCCAAACTTTCCCAGACCCTGAGTTTCTTTCAGCAAAGCAGGTCTCAGTCACTGTGATGGAGCTCACGCGCTTTGCTCGGAGCTAGGCATCCACAGAAGACTATGTGGGGGTCATAGAAAGTCCCTAAGGAAAACTACAGGAATTTGGGGGAAGCCTAAGAGCTGGAAGGAGGTCGGAGGGTCTTGCAGACAACTTCTTGAGCAAGTGGATGCCACGCAGGGCAAGGGAGCCCATGCTGGGCTTCTGCTTGCACAGCTTATCTCGTTTGGGTCCTCCTGGGATGAAAACGGAGCCCAGTTTGTGGAGGACCGTGGTCAGGCTCCTGCTTGTCACAAGACTGGCTGCCTGCCCATGCTGGATGGCCTGGGGCAGACATGGGGAAAAATAGTCGCTTCTCGTGAGCGGAGTGTCACGAATCCCTGCACATCCCTGCCAGCAAGCAGAGGCTGGGGAGCTTGTGAGCCCATGGTTGCTGTGAAGCAGAAAGCTGCAGCAGAGCTGTGCAGCAGCGAGAGATGGGCTGCCACTTTTAGCTAAAAGAGCAGAAGACACAGTAGCAGGAGGATGGACCAAGTGGCTCTTCTCTGCTTGGGCCTGGGCCAGCAGAAGTGCTGGTGAAGACGTCGTGTGCCCCATGAGGCTATAGAGCATCTTCTAGCCTGTCCTAGCACGTCCTCTTTGGAACATACCCTAGCTCTGGCGATGTTTATGAATTTCTGCTTTAAAAATAACCATTTTCCTTCCTGACTGGGACACATTTATTGGCCATCCTGTACGTTGTACGTTTGGTTTCTCTAGTCACGTTCTCATCGAGTCAGTGTGTTTGTGTGTGGGGTGTCAGGGCAATCCCTTCCAGAGCAAGCTGGCTCGCTTGTCTGTGGATACGCTTGCTCATATGTCAATACACTCACTGGCGTGTGAATAATACTTGTTCACATAAATAAAAGGCTCTTCCTAAACGTCTATACAAATAAACAGTTGCATGAAAGCCGATGAAAGGGATGCAGGGAGTAGTGACTCATCGGGAAAACAAGTTGCCATCAATCACCCAACTCCATCCACCCTGATGCTTTAAAAATCTAAGTAAGTGCCAGTGCGCACAGTAGCACTGCATGACACAGCTTTCAGTCACACGCTGCAGCAACAGAGTCTTCCACGCACTGCACACTGGCCCCAGCTTAGGGCTCTTTGTGGAGCACGTGTAGAGAATGAGCAGTAACTCTTGGGGTCAACAGGATCCCAATGTCCTACAGTCTCAGCCCTCCTGGTCATGGGAGGACACAGGGTGTCTTGGCCAGCAGGAGCCTTGGATTTATGGACAAATTAAGTGCAGTCACGGCAGGATTTAGGTCCAGCACTTGTCTGGTCTCTGTCCTCCTGCTCCCACGCAGTCTCCAGACCAGCTTAAAGTAGAGTAGCCCGAGGGCAGCCCTTGGGTATGCGGGTACTGTAACTGCTCAGGGTCACCAGCATGCTTGAGCCTTGGTACAAAGTTGGGGAAGTGCCAGAGACCCCCTCACTTCATGCTTCCTTTTGACTGCAGGACTTGCTCAGCCTCAGCATGCAGAAAAGTGTAATTATAATTTCCCATATAGTGTTGTCAGCCAGAGGTGATTGATTATGAAACCCAACAATTTTGCCTTCTGGGTGCTGCAGATGCTGTGCACTCTTTTACCCCCCGATAATGTATATAAAGTAGCTCCTATTCCTACCCAGTTATTGACTGCTGTAGTACTCCAGTATTGCACAGAATAAAGTTTTCCACTAAATAATGACCTGGGAGTGAGCGTGGCCACCTTTGGTAGATCAGTGCCAGTCTATGCCGTTCCAGCCTCTGCGCTCCCATTAAAAGTCAGGGCACATGTCAGGAAATAGAAGGATCCATAATGAATAATGTTTACATGCTTATAGCTTCCTACGAGCAAAAAGGAATTGCTATGGATTCAATATAATTTGAATTAAAACAAGATGCAGCCTCACGGGCCTTTCAGACTGATAGCTAATCTCTGCAAAAGGGCCTATGAAATTAAATGGTAGTTTTAAGGGCTGGTTTGGTTTGCTTGCTTAACCCAAATGCTTTGTTAATGCCTATTAAAAAGGAATCCAGCAAACAACAGGCTTTCGTGTTTATGGGCTGTCAAGTTAATTTCTCTCCACTTCCGCTGTCTTCATTGCCAGTGCTGTCCAAGGGTTAATTCACTGCAGGAAAAAGTGTGGCAAAATACATCACTTGCATCCATTTTTTTTTTTTTTTCTGTAAAGATGAAGCAGTAGAAAAGGAAAAGTAACAACTGGGATAATGTAAGATCCGGAATTTTTTGTATAAACTTGTCAGCCTTTCTTGACGTCTGCAGTGATAAATACTGCAATAAACAGTGAGGGCTTTTCTTAAACTTCTAAAACGTAACAGTTTTGAGGAAAAAAAAAATGTTCAAAGGCTTCTTATGAATGCATTTGCATTTCCAGGCTTTGTTGTGTTATCTACGTAGAATGAAGCAGTGTTTCTTTAGCTACTTAACCCTTTGGAGCAAACTCCTCAGCACTGAAACTGAGTCCCGGTGCTGACCTTGTCAGAAGTTGTCGGAAATTATGGGATCCTGCCTGCTAAAATTCTGACCTTTTGGGAAGTCTGCTGCCAAAACCATCACAGGTTTCCAGTCTGCTCTTACTCCATCCTTGTGCTTCTCTCTTCCTGCAGTCTCTCTTGCTGACACTCCTCCGTGGTGTGCTGAACAGAGGTGCTCCATGAAACAATATTCCCCAAATTCCTGCTCCCTGTTATGCCCTTGGTTTTCATGGCACTGGACATTCTGATCACCCTCCCATGTATTGAGTCTTGTCACCCTCCATATATTCTCTGCCGCGGAGCAAATCCCATTTTGAGGAGCACACTCCTGAATAAAAGGCAAAGGACCCACGTGCCAGCATTTGCTCTTTCTGTTATTAATTGCGAAAGATGTTAGTGCTTGGGCAGATTTTTGCTCCAAGTAAAGTGAATGAAGGAGTGAAATGTTTAGAGGCCAGATGTTTTCGGAATAAGATGGGGCGTTCGGTTCACACCATTGTTCTGCCTTTTCTGTTTTCCTGCACGGGTCTTTCCTGTGGAGTGTAGGATATATTAACTTGCAGCCACAGCGTACTTGAAACGCATCTACTGGCTCAGCCTAGCACATCAGTGAAAGATGGCTAACAGTCTTCCTTTTCCTGTGCAGCTGGTGTTTGCAGAAAGGGATAATTTTTAAGCTGATTTATTTACCTTAGTCTTTTTTTTTTTTAAGTCTTAATCAGTGAACATCAGCATGCTAATTGTTGCTCCTCGCTTTGAAACAATGAATAAACCTCATTGATACAATTATGATTTTAATAGAAAAACATCCTTGACTTGCAGGTGGAAGGCTGAGGACTTTTGTCCTCAGGAATGTCGATACCACAGAGTTCCCACTTAAAAAAAATAAAATAACAGCGGTCCATACCCTCAGCTAGAAAAGAAGCAGCAAGTCCTCAATTTGTTCTTTTCAAGGGAGAGCCAAAACTTAAACACAGCTTTCACCTTTCCAGGTCATTCCCTCTCTGCAAATGTTGCTCATGCATTCTGCAAGCTGCCCATCGTGCTGAAACGGGATCATCCTCGCTGCAAAGGTAGTGCATGGAGGATGGAAACCCCCGCTTGGTATGGGCAGAGTAAAACACCAGGCTGTTGAGACCTCCAGCCTCCCATGGGCTGCTCCCATGTGAAAACCCTTCTTTTGTCTTCATGGATTCCGTGAATCGCTTCATGGATTATAGAAGCTTCACCTTGCACGCAGAGCCCTTGGATAAGAGGTGGCCCCATGCAGAGCGAGTGCCACACATAGCCCCGCTCTGCTGACTCCACTATCGCTTACCAGCGCTTCCTACAAAGCTCCTCTTTCCCACTGACCGTTTTTTCCCTCTTTCCATCTTCCTGGCGGAGGCTGCCTCTCCGTGGCAGGAGCCTGCATGCCAGGAGGGGCTGCCAAGCCTTGCTGCCCATCACTTGCAAAGCCTGCAAGGGAATTAACATATCCCAGAGGAATTTTTCAGGCACTTGCAAAAAGAAACACTAGAAAGCATGTAAGAAACTCCCAGCCCAAGCACTGTGTTTTGGGGAGCTGTCAGCTTGCACATCGCACAGATGTTAGGTAAAGAGACCCGATGAGCATTGGCTCTGCCATAAACAGCCGGCTCACGCTGTGCATGGACTTCGGAGTTATTAAGCAGGGTCATGGCATTGCAGATAAGCAGAATGGAGTGAATGGTGAATTTAGGTTCTGCAGGGACTTGGGTCAGAGTGTTTCAGTCAAGAGCAAGAAAGCAGCTCGTGTCCATCTGCACAGTGGAGATGGCTTGGGGGTACAGCACTGCCACCAGCCAAAGCCACAGCGCAAGGCTGGTCTGGTGCCTGCTTCAGGACCTGTAGGACATCCTGTAATTTACACACTGACCTACAGAGTGGAAATGCAAAGCCCAGACCTAGGCACCTACACATCATTTTGATGTATCGGAGAGGGTTTTGGAAGTGCAATACAAAAACAACCAAATATGGAATGGGGGCAAAGTTTGGCTAAGGAACTTGTGTTTGGTCAAATAAAGCTCCAAGCTTTGTTTCCAGCTCTTTAATTTTTCTTTGGTTGTAGCCCCTAGTCTCTCTGGGTCTATAAAAGCAATAAAAGATTTTGGGCAGTTTCAGAACACTGAAAATGCAGATGCTCAGGGAGGGAGTTTATAGAGGCCTCCTTTCTGCTCCTGTTGTAGCCCATTTCATCAGCAGAACATTTCGGTGGGACAACAAAGGGTCAGCATTTGGGGAACTAACCTCACCAAAAAACCTTTTTTTTTTGCTTTTAATGTTCCTCTGCCTTATAGGAGTAAGTTTGACTGCAAACAGAAATGAACCCAAAATGTCCTGCATGGGAAAGGGCCAAAACACCAAAATGGAAGGATTTTTCTGGAAATATGTCAGTTCTGAAGTGTGGTTTGGTCCTGTAAGTTATGCTACTCTTTGCCTGATGGCCTCGCTGGCTCTTGAGGAGAGGGGACTCCCGCAGCTGGCCTCCCTGTCTTTAGCCCATAGTCTTTAATTATCAAATTATAGTTCAGGGACTATGGGAGGGTGGGAGAGGAGGCCCAATCAAACAAAACATATTTGCTGCCTGTTTTTTCATGTTCTTGCTTGGCCCTTGTTAGCATGATTGAGCAGACATAGCAGTTGGGCTCTCCCACAAGGCAAATTTTATAGTTTTTTTAAAAAAAAAAAAAGCCCTAGGAAGAGCAATTGTTAATTCTCTGCCGATACTGAATGGCTGTCACTCTGCAGCCGATGAAAGGCCGAACTGTCTGCGGCACAACCGGCGCGGGGACTTGGCAGGAATTTCCAGGATTCTTTATCTGTTTTCCCCACTAGGAAGAAGGAAGGAGTGTTTTTTTTCCTTTCCTGTTTCTTTGCTTGGAGAAATCTGTTACTTCCTCTGAGATTTACATCCTGGCTTCTATAAATCTGCGCACTGTTGTCTCCAGCATCTCGCTCTGGGAGCCTTCTTGCTAAGGAGCAGTGCTCCGGGAGCACGGGGCAGCATTATTTATTCATCTGACATTAGCAACCTGTGAGAAGGTGTTAATCAAAGAATTGCTTAGGTTTGCAATCATGCAGTGCTCCCAGCTATATGGGGTGATTTCCCTTAATTAGGTCTCTTGATATTGTTTAGCACAATGACACAACCGTGCTAATACAGGCTGTCGGATACCCCTTGTTTCTTAAAAAAAATTCTAGCAGAACTGAACGTAGCTTTAGGCGTATTTACTAATGTAGGTCCTATGCCTAAACAATTCATTTCCATATATATGTATTAATATAAATACCTGCACTGCATTCAGGTCAGTAGTGATTATATAGTAATTCCACGATAACAAACAGTCTTATTTAATGCTTAACTTATTCATTTTTAGGATGTAATCTGTAAGGAAATGGGGGAAGAACATTTCCAGATTCTGAATACATACAAATATATATACATATATCCATATAAATATCTATACATATATCTATATACATATATATACATGCATATATGTTTATGTACATATATGTATATAACTTGCCTTTGGCTGATTGGATTCACTTATAAATGACTTTTTTCTTTAAAACTGGGCACAAAAGGCAAATATTTAGGAAAAGAATTTCAGTTCTCTTAACGTGGAAAAGCCTTGTTCTCAGCCCATGCCCAGTAGACAGAGCATTCCCACTTCAAGGCTCTGGCAGGTCCCATCATCAGCAAAGACAGAAAACTGGGAAAAGAAAGAAGATTCTTGGGAAGGGACAACAAGGAACCCTGCTTGTGCCTGCAGACCTTGGGAAAGAAAGGTGCAAGGAAAAGAAGGATGAGCTGTAATTAGTAAAGAACAAGCAGATTATACTGCTGAGAAGAGGAGAGGTTAGCCAATTTTTCCATTTTTGGTGACTCTTTCCCATGGGTTAGCGTGGCTGCTTGGGCCTCCCCCTCTCTGCGCCATCCCAACTTCCTGCGCCCTGTCCTGCTCTTGCCCACCACCTTCAGCATCAGCTTCAGCTCGTTCACAGCACCAGGGCCTGGGGAATATTCCGCAGTCCAAAACAGGCTTCCCGGGGGAGATGCGATAATTCAGGCCAGGCTTCGCTTTGAGGACAGGCTAATGACTTGCTGGGCACGCTGTGCTGGCTCTGAAGTGAAGGCACGCCGCGAGTGCTGCCGAATGACATGTTTCCTCAGTGGGTAATAAATAATTGAATCCTGATGTTCAGGCAAGTCCTTTAGTTTCCCTTCTGTTTAAACCCTCTGGGAGCTTTGTTGTTATTCTCAGGCGCTCTAATTTATACTACTGCCAGCGATTAGTGGAGAAATCCTTTTTTTTTTCTGAACGGCTTCTGCTTTGGCACCATACCCTCATAGCTTTATTATCGTTGTAGCAGTTGCATGTTGTGGTCCTAAGAAGGGACTAGGTGTCTGGACCACATTCCTCTTGCCTAACATTAGATGTCTACATAAGTGGTAGCCATCTGCATCCAAACTTGGTGCCGAGATTCCCATCCCCATCAGGGACATCTAGTCAACCAGGATTAACAACCCATCTGGCCTATATTCACCTGCTTCAGGGCAAGATTAATTGCTCCCTGTATTTGATTGACTCTGCTGGCTAGAAGGGGTGTCCAGCCAACAAGCTGGAGAGTAGCTCTGTGTCTCAGCAGCACTTGGCATTAGGCAAGACTAATCTCTCCCTTGTTACC
Source organism: Crypturellus undulatus (assembly GCA_013389825.1). NCBI lineage: Eukaryota > Metazoa > Chordata > Aves > Tinamiformes > Tinamidae > Crypturellus > Crypturellus undulatus. Next base: position 190,186 of record VWPW01028144.1, on the reverse strand, counting down.
CCGATACACCCCAAACATCTTATAATTAGGGCTTTCAGGCTGCTGTATTTACCAAGGTTTGATTAACAGGCAGGGAATTCTGATTGCTTAAAAATAGTGGATTGCAGTGTAAAACTTAGCAAGCCTTTAAGCTTGCAGTGTAGAAGAAGCACTGTCAGTGTCCCATGCCGGTGACCAATTTTGGCAACTCTGCAGTGCTGCTGAATTCCTCTCTATGCTGTTATTCTAAAATGTATAAGATAGGTTATGGTATGTGGGAACCTTGTAAGCGGCTCCTAAAGTTTCTGTGTATCTCCTTGCTGCAGCTCAAAAATTTAAGGAAAATGGCAGTTTGCTGATGAGGACTCTTTATTATTGCAGAAAGACTCAAAGCTTTGAGTGCTTATTCAAAAACCATTATGATGTGCTAAGAAACACGAGCACCCAGTGTGTACAGTTGCGTTATTGCACTGGTTCACATGGATCAGCTGGGGACATTGTTTGCAAGACAAAAGACGTCATTTTCAACAGGCTGAGGTTTATACTAAAAATAAGCATGGATCTGCTCCCATATGCTCTCAATTGGTATCTACTGCATGCCCACTGAGAACAAGGGCAAAGACAAAAGACTACAACCTACGTAGCCCCGTCATTGTTTCCTTTTCATGGGAAACAAGAGTTGTCAATCAGCCAAGCAGATTTTGATCTTATCATATGACCTAAGTCAACTTCCTTGCGCCACGTGGCCGTGACCCAATCTTCAGGTGCAGACCAAAGGGAACAAGTGTCTGCCGAGGGGACACATGCGAAAGAGCAAGCTGCAATCCTGCCTGTGCAATACATGAGTCAGTCAGTTCATGCATCAGGACCAGCAGTACTTCTGCTTCTGTTCTGCAGTAAGCAAATAAAACCCTAAGAGCTCTAGTACACACTACGGGCTGTGTAGTATTTTGATGATAAATTAGTTCACGTTTATCGGCAAAGGTGTTCTGGGGAATGCTCATAATTTCTTCCTGCTCCAGGACCTTACTCTTCACCAGAGGATGATGACAGACACTGGCGGGGTCTGCAAGTGGGGAGATCTTGCCTCCCATGAGAAGTCACAGGCTAGGGAGGAAGTCACAACTAAAGACATGGGATAAAACACAAATAGGGAAAATACAGTGTGGATTTACTGAAAGACAGTTGGTGCCACTCTAAGCCACTACCTTCCTTTGACAAGACAGTGGATTTTTTTGCAGCAGATCAGCTCTGTCTTCATTGCAGTGAAGCATGTGACTTTACCTGCCGAGCACACAGCCAGCACATGCTGCATGGCCAGAGCATTTTCCCCACTGTGTTGGAGCATTTGTGGGCAGGGATGTTTTGTTTAGGGGCACGATTTCTTCCATACATTCCCTCAACATCCTACTTACAGCACGGAGACTTGTAGTGAGACCAGACCGCCTCACACAGATGCACATGGGAAGGTAAATCTGAAAAAGCACCTTTCTGCGGGCATGGACAATGCAGAGCCAGCAGAAGAGTCCTTGGAATGGACATGCATGGGCATTGACTTCATCTGCTCGTCATTCGGCACTCAGTCCAGCCCTGCTGAAATGCAGGTTAGTAGGCTCCTTCCAAGGGTTTGCAGAGCGCTGCCCTGGCTCCCCCGGCACGCTGTCACCCCCACGGGATCCCTTTCACTGCAATATTGCCACAGCCTTGAGCCTCCCTTCTCAAAGGCAGAGAAAACCCATTCTCAAATGGGTACAAATGTTCTGTTTTGCAGAACATTGGCTGTCACTGCGAGTTACAGTCATTTACACTTTGAGTTAAACAGTTCCCTTATTTTTTCTCATCTTTCTATGCCCTAATAACCCAGTGAAATTACAGACACTAAAGAAAATCCTGAAGTAAATGGATAGTTTGGACTGCTACTGTCACCCCCTTATAATAGCAAGGTTGTTCGTACAGCAGAGGATTTGAGAGCTAACACTGCAAACGAGTCATTAGTACACTAAGCAAATTGCATTTACTTTAATTAATGCTGCTTGGCACAGATTTTGTTTTAATTCATGTTCTTACAGTAGTAATCCTTCTCAGCTTTTCTTTGAGCCACTCCACTGGGTTTCACCTTGGAGGGCATCACTCACTTCTAACTTTTGCCAGTGTGCCATCTACATTCCTCAAGCCCTCCCTTTTACTGTTGAAAACCATTTGCCCCATGATAAAGGTTTGAGGGATAAAGATTTTCTTGACACTGGGGTGGTGAGGAACTGGGTGGTTGACACTGGGGTGGTGTTCGCTGCAAAGGCAGGATTCCTGCTCTTCCTCCGCCTCCTCCTCGGCTGGTGCCTGACCTGAGCCCGTGCTGCAGGTGGGAGCGAAGGTAGCGGTGCCCTAAGGGGAGGCACAGGGGTGGGCAGGTTGGGCCTGTTGGCTAGCCAAGAGAGGCCTCTTGTGGACAAATATGCAAAATACCACGTTATTTAAATGTCACCCATTCCCAAGGTTCTGAAATGCCCTAAAAGGGTTAAAAAAAAAAAGTTCTTTTTCTTTTTGCAAGCACCTTGATAATGTGCATTGCTAATAAGGCTAAAATGTGTTGCTCTTTTTTAAATAAAAAGGAATCTCCAATGAATAAAATACTAATTTCTTGGCAGTTAGTACAAGCATTTATTTATTCTCTGTAAAGTAAAGGCAGATCCAGAATATTAAAGACAGTCTACCCTTTAATAAAATAAAATAGCAGAGGGGAAAGCTAGCATCTTATTTACATGACTGTGAGAGCTTGAAAATAAATCATGGAGAGAAAAATGGTGCCCAGATCATAAATACTGACAAAAGAAATGGCTGTTAGTGCACAGGATACACTGAGAAAATCTGTGGTACTACACATCACGGGCAAATGCCGGTGGAGATCCTTGGGAATCCTCCCCAGTGCGCAAAAGCTGCAGGGAGCAGCTGGGATCTGCTGCAGGCAGAGGGAGCAGTTGGGAAGAAGGAGAAAGTAAGAAAAGGTCGGGAATTCTCTACTGTCAGGCTTGCTGGCCTTCCATCACGTTTGGCCAGTGGGTTCAAAAGCTACAAGTGGAAGACATACAGTGTGATCACACAAGCTTTGTTCCCTAGGAAATTGTTCTAAAAATAAATGATGTCTTTGGAAATGCGAGGGTGCCCACCTTCTGCCAGATCAGTTTTGAAATCCTATTGCACTTGTTATTTCCAGATACTAAATAGAGGCGTCAGTGACAAATGCAGAATTTTCTACCAGGGACATTCATCTGTCTTGAAAACTCTCTATCTCCCATCTGGAGACCCTTTCAGCTCTGTATTTATGCTTGCCCTGGTTCTTGGCTGTCAGCTTGTTTATGTCACTTATGGCTTCATCACGTCTGAAGTGGGTTATTGAAATATGTCCTATCTGGAGTTCAGTATAAAGAGCATCCCCTTGAGCGCTAGTTTCAAACACTGCTGCCCACCTTTTGCAGACCATGTGTGTTTAATACCCCGCACCATAGGTATGAATGAAACCCATCACCAAAATGCAAATGTCATGGAGTCGGACTCAGTTTTGGGTTCCAACTCCACACTTTCCATTCTTCTGCAGTTTATTAGTAGACCCAATTCAGACACCTAAGTAATCCTTTCTGTTTCCTGAAACAAATGTTGGGATCTCGGTCCCGTCCTGTTCAACTTATTCATCAACGACCTGGATGAAGGCACGGAGTGCTCTCTCAGCGAGTTTGCAGATGATACGAAGCTGGGAGGAGCAGCGGATACTCCAGAGGGCTGTGCTGCCATCCAGAGGGACCTGGACAGACTGGACAACTGGGCGGTCAAAAACCTCATGAAATTCAACAAGGCCAAGTGCACGGTCCTGCATCTGGGGAGAAATAACCCCAGACACCAGTACAGGCTGGGGACCGACCTGCTGGAGAGCAGCTCTGCAGAGAAGGACCTGGGCGTCATGGTGGACGACAGGTTGACCATGAGGCAGCAGTGTGCCCTCGTGGCCAAGAGGGCATGTGGGATCCTGGGGTGCGTTAAGAGGAGCATCTCCAGCAGGTCGAGGGAGGGGATCCTGCCCCTCTACTCAGCCCTGGTGAGGCCACATCTGGAGCAGTGTGTCCAGTTCTGGGCCCCACAGAACAAGAGGGATGTGGAGCTGCTGGAGAGAGTCCAGCGCAGGGCCACAAGGATGATCAGGGGCCTGGAACATCTGCCCTATGAGGAGAGGCTGAGGGAGCTGGGCCTGTTCAGCCTGGAGAAGAGGAGGCTGAGAGGGGACCTGATCAGTGTCTATAAGTGCCTCAAGGGAGGCAGTGAGGAGGATGGGGCTGGCCTCTTTTCACTGGTGGTCACTGACAGAACCAGAGGAAATGGCCACAAATTGAAGCATAAAAAGTTCCACGGGAACTTAAGGAAGAACTTCTTGACGGTGAGGGTGACAGAGCACTGGAACAGGCTGCCCCGAGAGGTTGTGGAGTCTCCTTCTCTGGAGATCTTCCAGACCCGCTTGGATGCAGCCCTGTGCCACGTGCTCTAAGTGGCCCTGTGTGTGCAGGGGGGTTGGACTAGATGACCTCTAGAGGTCCCTTCCAGCCTTAGGCATTTTGTGATTCTATGATTCTATGATTCTGTGATCTCAGTAAAATTGTCATTACCTAACTTGTTCTCCAGCTAGTTTGTCAAGAGGCACAGCTTTGTCTCACATGCAGAATAACTAGGCATTATGGAAGTGATCACTGTTATTCTCCTATTACCATTTACAGACTGGTAGGTTTTTTTTTTTGGTTTCTCTCTGTAAACCTACAGCTTATAGTCTGTCCCAAGGCAGGTGTGCTGGACCTCTTCATCCTTCCCTCTGAGCTGTCTCCTCCTCTTCCCCAAGATTTCTAAAGATTGAAGAGAAAAGGCATAAGAAAAAGAAGGTAACACGGAGAGCAAATGGGAGATGGTGCAATAAGGAGCCTGAGAGGGTACGGAGTGGGGAAAGGCAGGAGGAATTGGGAATAAATGGAAATAAATGGTGTCTGCAGGCACTGTCTCCTGCAGACACTAGATGGCCCTGGAGTCCTGAGGAAAGCTGCCCTTGCTTCCTTTCTCCTCGGAAAGCGAAGACATGGACACGATGTTGATAATGATTTCGGTTTGTGGGTTGAAGAGGATGAAAAAATGATTAAGAGCAGCTCAGCTCTCCTAGAACAAGCATTTAATTATACTCATGTATTTTGATTGTGTGTGCTTCATAATAGCCTTTAAAATAGTTTATTGAAGGTTACGCGTGTGCTGTGCAAATGTGTCTGTTACATCGCTATATATGCAATATAAAGTAAGCTGCATAGAATGCATGAGCAATGGGTTCTAACTACTGGCTTCATGCCATAGATACTCTGCACATTGACTACTGAATTGCGCTTGCTGGTACTTTTTACAACAAGTTATTTTTAAGACTCCTTTCATGATTTTCCTGCATGCCTAAGCCTGGCTGTCTTGGGTAATTTGCTCCAATTTGCGCCTGGATCAAGGGTTTTCCCAGAAATCAAGACTCCCTCTGCACTAGTTCAGGCCCTGGAACAGGAGCTGGGTGGTGGAAGTTGGTGTTTTAGGGGACAGGGAGCACAGGGGTACAGTCCACTTATGCACATAATCCAATTCTGCTTAGTTTCAGCCCAGGTGAAGTGCCTTGATAATCTGCAGCTCATGGCTCCATCTATGTGGCTCTACCACAGTACTGGCAGAATTAAATTGCCAATGCAGTCACCCCAAGCCTGACCAGATACCCGCAATGGGATAACGAGCAGTTGGATGATGTGCTGCCAAACACCAGGTGAGCAGATGGCAGTTCAAGTTTGACTGTAGTACAAAGTTTGTAAACATCAATCAGCTTGACTCCACAAATGAGCTCGTTCATTGACTGCCTCTCCAATAACTTGGAATAATTATTTTTATATATTTCAGTATTGTTTAATTGCTTTTGTTTACATCAAAGAGGCAGACAGAGATCCACCATAGCCAGAGCTTCCTGGTTTCTGTTGTAAAGCATCAATGCCTAGAAGAGCCTTAGCTGGAAGGTGGCAGGTTATCAGAGTGGAAAAGAAACCAGAGTACTGCTAGGATTCAGTTTCCTGTGACACAGACTGCCCTGCTTTCCAAGTGTTTTGCAAGAAGCCACCATAAACCTTCTTGGGTGTAGTGACATCTAAATTAGTTAAAAAACTGATGGAGAGAGAGAAATCTGTTTTAATACAGATAAAATCTGTATGACTGCTATATCCAGGTAGAGTCTCTCTTAATTAAAAGTGGTAATCATATTATTCATCACAGTGAAGCAAAACCCTACTACAGAAAGCAGGAGAAAACTGCCTTGATAGCATTCAGGGCTATCCACTTCTTCCTAGACCGGGACAGATTTCTGTATTTCTAGGAATTATATTTAGTCTTACAATTCTCCAAGTATTTTCATTTGCTTCTTGAGGTCTTCCATGAGACTGCACTTTTGTCATTACAGCATCAAGCACCGGCCTCTTGATGCTATGGAATGTAAAGTGCCTGAAAGTTGCTGTCCTGTCTAATAGCCTTGCATTTATTATTTGTGCAGTGCTGAGGCAGGAGCACATAAGCAGGGCAGCATCCTACAGCATTAAATGCTACAAAACGGGACACAAGGCACAGCTCATCCATCCATCCCTTCTACTCCTATCAGCCTCATCAGATTGAAGCTGCTTTATTGGTGCCCTGAGATCTTCATTTATTGTTTTTCTCAGTGTAAAGCAGAGCTCACAGAGCCCACAGACAGATCTGTGGTCACGTTTTAGCAGGGATGCTGCAGTTGATTACAATGAATTTAGCTTCCGAGGGAGAAGGCTGCTGAGGAGGCAGCAGTGTGACTGTACCTGTTCATGAACCATCTAAAATTCTCTTTTAAGCAACAGCTGTTATGTACCATTTTTACTCTCCTTTTTTTTTTTTTTTTTTTAAATGACAAACTTTCCAGCAACTCTGGTTTTGAGAGCTGGCCCAGCTGCAGACGCAAGCGAAGGCCAAACGGCTGGGGCAAACCGAGTCCGCGCTGCCACTGGCGGGACAAGAAACACAGCAAGCTTGATCTGACCCGGGCTCTTCAAATAAAGCTGCATGAACTTTCACACTTTATGTTGTTTGTTATGGTGTTTTCAAAATGAACCACAGATGTTTTACTTTGTTTTTTTCCCCTCATTGAGTCACCTACTATCCAAGCCAGATCTGGGCAGCTCTAACAGGAATCACAGGGAAGAGTTCTCCAAAAGAAGGTCAAGAGTTTATTTGATTTTTAGATCATCTTCTGCACATACCCACAAGGACAATGAAATCAACATCATCTCTACTCATGAGAGGATGCAAAACCTGGGGAAGGAATGAATCCTGTCCGAACCACTTTTGTTACTTCTTACTTAAATAGAGCCAATTAGGGTAAGTTAGGACTGAATTTTACCCACAGCTTGACTCCAAATATTTTGCCCTATTATAATTTGGGAGTAGGAGAGACTGAAGCATCACTGAAGGAAGCTTTGTCCTCCCAGTCCTTCTGAGCAGCTGGGATCCTGTCGAGCCACTCAAGGCGGAAGTATGATGTAACCTGCCCATGTGATGGCCAATGATTAGAGATGTGGGCTGAAAAATGCCAGGTGTTATGGCAGGACATGGAGAAACCCCTTTCTTTTCCTTTTGGAAAAGAAAAGAAAGAAAAAAAAAAGATAGGTGCATAATCTCTACCAAAACAGATCTATCTCTCTTAAAAGGCATCAGGCTACTGCAGCATCCTTTGGAGAGACACTAATGAAAAAAGACAATTCTCCAGCAAGAGTTAAACTTGCTCTCCCTCAGCTGTCTGAAGAGCCCTTCCTAGAAAGGAAGATGGAGATCTAACTACAGAGTGCTGCCTGAGATAGGGACATTAGTCCGCTTGAAACCAGTGTTCCCATCCCAACACATCCACTTTTTATTTTTTATTTCATGCTTCTTGTGTTTGTTTTCAAAGAGCTGTATAATAATGTGTCCAGGTCCTCAGAAAGCATATTATAGTTTTAACAGAGCATTGTCCTTGGAAAGATTTCAAAGTGTTTCTGTATGTTTGCAGTATCTGTAGTTAGCACACTCCAAGCCAGAGTGATTCATTTCCTGCCCAGTGGCCATTTGTTGTTTTGTACATTTTTTTTCTTGACTGTGCCTTAAGTATAATGGAAAAATCACTATTTGCAGATAATGAAAGTGAAGGAATTAAAAATTAATGCATACAGCAGAGGATTTCAGGCAAAGAAACTCCCTAGAAAATACTGGAGGTGTGCAGTGCTTGATATTGCATAATCACGGTCAGTGCCTCCATCTCTACAGTTTGGGGTCAGCAATTTGGAGTCTGCCAGAGCATTCAGTTACCTTTACAAAGTTCCTGAGTAGTGAAAAGAAGAAATCTGGATTAAAGATTAACAACTGACACTTCAGTACACCTCAGTTTGGGGTAAATCTGTTAACCCCTGAGTTTTTAGTGGTTTGAGGATTTCTTGTTCAGAAATGTAACTTCTCTGGAGGTTGTCAGATGCTACATGCATAGATGAAGGCTGGGAAATACAGCACTGCTTGTAATATGAGAGTCTTATTAAATCTAGTACTTGTCAAACACTGAGCCATAATAGTACCTTATTATATGATGGACAGCTTCCCTCTTTTGGGCCCATTTTTACTGAAGAAAGATGTAACAAAGACATCAAGCTCTTCTAAGCAAGCTGTCAGGTACTGCAGAAGCGTTTAGCCAAGATGAATGCTGCCTTCCAACCATAGCCGCCTATTTTGATGGCACTCTGTTTATGATCGTCCATATACCCTAGTAAATCACACAGCGATGGGAGGAGTGGCCAACACTCCCGAGGGCTGTGTTGCCATTCAGAGAGACCTGGACAGGATGGAGAGTTGCACAGACAGAAACCTCATGAGGTTCAACAAGGACAAGTGCAGGGTCCTGCACCTGGGGAGGAACAACCCTAGGCACCAACTCCATTAGGGGTTGACCTGCTGGAAAGTAGCTCCACAGAGAGGAATCTGAGAGTCCTGGTTGACAACAGGTTAACCATGCGGCAGCAGTGTGCCCTCGTGGCCAAGGAGGCCAATGGGATCCTAGCTACACCAGGAGGAGCGTTGCCAGCAGGTCGAGGGAGGGGATCCTGCCCCTCTGCTCAGCTCTGGTGAGGCCGCACCTGGAGTATTGGGGGCAGTTCTGGGCTCCCCAGGACAAGAGGGACGTGGAGCTTCTAGAGAGGGTCCAGTGAAGAGTCAAGATGATTAAGGGACTGGAGCATCTATCTTATGAGGAAAAACTAAACGAGATGGGCCTGTTTAGCCTAGAGAAGACTAAGAGGAGATCTGATCAATATGTGTAAGTACCTAAGGGGAGAATGATGGGGCCAAACTCTTCTCGGTGGTGGCCAGGCACAGGAGAAGGGGGAATGGGTGCAAGCTGAAACATAGGAAGTTCCATTTCCATGTGAGAAAAAACTTTCCTGTGAGGGTGCCAGAGCCCTGGCACAGGCTGCCCAGAGAGGCTGTGGAGTCTCCTTCTCAGGAGATCTTCCAAACCCGCCTGGATGCCGCCCTGTGCCACGTGCTCTGGGTGTCCGTGCTGGAGCAGGGGGTTGGTCTAGATGGTCTCTAGAGGTCCCTTCCAGCCTCAACCATTCTGTGATTCTGTGAAAAATAGGCACTGAACCTTTGTGTCGTTGTTCCCAGAAAAACTTAAGCTGAGCAGAGAAGTCATATATTTGATGAAGGACTTCTGAACAAATAATATAGTCTTCTTGCTATCTGAATTCAGGATAATTCAGGACAANCCATTCTGTGATTCTGTGAAAAATAGGCACTGAACCTTTGTGTCGTTGTTCCCAGAAAAACTTAAGATGAGCAAAGGAGTCATATATTTGATGAAGGAGCAAATAATATAGTCCTCTTCCTATCTGAATTCAGGATAAATCAGGACAAAAGTGGCAATAATACATTTGCTAAGAGAAAAGAAAATTGTATCTGACATCTGACTGCATCTTCATGTTTTCTGTTCCTCAAGAGTCCTGTACATCAACTAGCAGCTAGCTAATGTTGAGGACTCTGACTGTTCTTTTCTGGGAGACACGCTGGAAAGACAGCATGACTTTGTGGTCCTTTTCAGCCAAGAATGAACAAATAGAGGAGGTCCTCACATACCTTAAAACAGGTCCATGACTTAGGAAAATGATGAACAAACCAAATAAGTGCCGGATGTTTAGCAGAAGGGTTTCCAACATGATCTATAGGCTTTATAAAAATAGTGCAGGGAAGGTATTTGGCCTGAGATTAAATTAATTAAGTCTTGGAGAAATGGGAACTCCAATAATGTTCCCTTCTTGGAAAAGTAAGGACAGCAGCCTGGGAAGATTCTGGCAAGCTTGGCCTCCACAAGGGCCAATAAGCTCCCACAAGGACCTGAGAAACACCAGAGAAATATTTTCAGAAAGTCAGAAAAAATCCAGTGGTTTTACAGGCTGTTATAGAAGTCAAATACAAGAGTAAAAAAAGAATCAGCTTTATGAGTTATGACTGTGTCCCAATATCTCTAACCATGGAAAAAGGAGAGACTGAAACATCCCTTCTCAGGTACTGCAAAAATCATTGCTTCACAGAAATTTTGAGGTGTGAAGGGACTTCTGGAGCTCATCTGGCCCCACTCCGCTGCTCAGAGAAGGCTGCTCAGGGCTCAATCCAGCTAATTTTTGAATATCGCCAAAGAGAGAGATTTAACAGCTTCTCTGGGCAACACATTACAGCATTTGACCACCATCAGAGTTAACTTCTTTTTCTCAATGTTTAAATGGAATTTCAGTTTGTACCAATTGCCTCTTATTCTGACAGTAGTATCCAACTGAGAAGCATCCCTGAGAAGCATCCAACTCCATCTTCTTTGCTGGTCCCCTTGTGTCCTTATATACCTTGATCTCTCCTTCCCCTTGTGTCTGTTTGTCTTCAGGCTAAACAGTCCCATTTCTCTTACCTTTCCTTGTACAAGAGATGTTCCCACCCCTTCATCATCCTCATGGCCCTTCCCTGGACTTCTTCCTGTAAGTCCATGACTTTCTTGTACTGGGAAGCTCAGAAGTGGACACAGCACTCCATAGCACTCCATATGTGGCCACACTGGTGCTGGATAGAAGGGAAGGATCACCTCCCTCAGCCCACTGGCAGAACTCTTCCTAAGGTAGCCCAGATGCCACTGGCTTTCTTTGAGTCTCTGCTTTCTTTGCAGAGAAATCTTCATCTTAGCAAATGTTCATCTTAGCGTCCACTGGGACCGCAGGGTCTTTTCTGCAAAGCTGCTTTCCAGCTGGTCAGCCCCAAGACCTTACTGGTACTTGGGATTATTCCTTCTCAGATGCAAGAATGTACACTCCACTCCATTTATGAGGTTCCTGTTGGTCCATCTCTCCAGCCTGCCAAGGTCCTTCTGAATGGCAGCACACTTATGATGTATCAGACATTCCTCCCGATTTTGTATCATCTGCAAATTGGCTGAAGGTACAGTCTGCCCTATCGCCCATCCTATCAGCCGGTTTATTAATGAAAATGTTAAATCTGTCATCTGAGAGAAGTGATGCTTGGCAGGGCTACTAAGCTCTGAGCTCTGTTCATTGTAATCTGTTGGAAGATGAACAGAGATGGAGCACCCATCAATGTCCAGGTGTGAGTGGTGCCTCTCTCATGGTGTTGCAGAACAGACTCCTAGAAGACAAACTGCAGCTGTCGTACAGATCATCAGTGTGCAATTTGGAGACAGTTGAGAGTGAAGAGGAAAGCATGGGGGCTTGGGGTTCAGAGGGGACCAGATGACTACCTGAGCTGCTAGAGGATCCACAAAGTTATGTATTCTCAGCTGACAAGAGCGCTACCAAGGACTTCCAGGATAAATTGGCAATGAACCAATTTACAGGCATTCAGCCGGACTTCAGTTTGTGGATCAAGGTCAGTGGATGGAAGCCAAATGACTCCGAATGGTTGTGGAATTTGCCATGTTGCTTAAATTTTTTGTTGTAGTAGCACACCAGAAGAGGAAGCAGGTGCTAGAAAGGAAGATGGGTGCAGATCACTGTAAGCCTAGTAATTCCAGACCAATTTCTTGCTGAGAAACAATGGTTCTGGTACAACTCATGACAAATCCTGAAATTAAATTCAGTTTGTAAAAATAATGAAATCAGTCAAAACTGTCTAGACTAGGACAGTCATTCAGTTGAACGCTGGTATATTAAAAGATAAAGAAATGGTCATAAAAACAGATACAAAATAGAAGAGGACAGAGCATCACGCATGGAAATCACTCATGAATAAGGGAAGAGACATTAAGTAGAAGGGGAAATATGTGAGGGTATAAAGGTGAGTTTTATTTCTAAGTCTGGATGACAAAAGAACAATTGTGGGAGTTTAGCTACCAAGAACACAGTACGTAAAAATAGCAAACATTGCAGTCAGAAGATAAAGCAGGCAAGATAGTCTGGAAAGTGAAGGATTGCAAAACTGAGCTGTCTTCTGCATTTAAAATTGGTGAGAAGTGTGTCCTGTTGCAAAAATGGCAAAAACTGTGACTGAAAAACAGACATTTTGCTGCTCATATGAGAGGTGAACTCAGAAATCCATATGGGTAGCATTAGGGCTTCTGACTTCCTGGCCAGGAATAGTTTAATACACTGGGAAATCCAAATAGAAAAATTATTTTAAAAACATGTTTTATACAGTGTTTTGGCAATTGATTTTTGACAAAACTAGTTAAACTGTTTTAAGAGACTGTTCTAGCAGCCATTCATTGTGAAAGCTATCTTGAAAATTAAAAACAGGGAATGATCAAGCTACACCTTGATATCAGTATCTGAGCTGGTCTGGGCTGCTGAAGGTCCAGTGGGATCAAAACAAGGAATTTCATTTTCTTGTAGACACACATATCCACGAAAGACAATATCAGATCCATTTTTGGATCTACAGGACCCCACCATTGGCCAACCATTTATATGAGAAAAGGATCGGCTCCACATGTGGCTGTGCATGTCATACTGCGCTCTGATCTCCACGTGCACTCTTCTTGCAATAGTCTGGACAAGATTTTGAAAAGGATGTTCTTGCTATACAACAAACATTTTTAACATGACAAACCTCGGGTGTGTTTACACCACTTGCTGCTGTGTGGAAAAATTTGTTTATCACTGATCTCACTGAACTTTCTGAGCTCACTTCATTTACAATTCAATATGAGCTAAAAATAACATTGCGGACAATCTGATTGCTGATCAGTAGATATCCTGGCCACCCTCTGCCTCAGAACGTGTCCCACGTACACCAGACACACAAGAAACACACAAGCTCCCCAGCAGCAGGAACTTCTCACCTAGGACAGGGGCAACGTTGGGGGAATCTAAAGGCTAACAGTGTTACCCCGAACAGCTGATGCGGCACAGAGACCTTCCTAAAACAAAAGGTGAATGTTCAGCTCTTTCCCTGTTTTCATGCCAAGTCCAAGCGGAAAAATAAATAAATAAACCTTTGGATTTCATAGGTACAGGAGAAATCTTGGAGAAAAGAAAACAGGAAAGCATTTGTGATATTAAAAATAGATTGCTTCCTGGAAGTAAGAACCCTGATGATCTTTTTGACTTGTTTTTTTTTTCATGTCAAATGCTGTATCATAGAGAAGCACAGACAGCGGGTTCTTGACTTGATATGGTCTTTCTCTGAAAACCAAAATTTATATGGTTTATTTTTTAATTTGCTTTCATTTATACATAAATATACATAGATAGATAGATGATAGACAGACAGATTATGTAACATATCAGCCTCTTTGTAAAAGGTTTAGAAAAGGTTTAGAAAAATAAGGAGTTATAGACTCTGATGTGAAAGACTGACTTCAAAGCCTGCAGAGAAGTATCTTAGTATTAAAAGTGATAGATGCTGTGAGTGAGAGCAAGATAAATATTCCCTCAGTAGTGAATGCCCAAAGAAAACAAGTGTTATTCAGAAAAGCTGGGCCTTTCCAGTTGAATCCCCTCAAGAAGCAGGGGCTTCAAAATAAGAAGTTCCTTTAATAAAGACATTTATGGTTATACTCTGATCCACAACACGCATATGGGACAGGCATTCAAAGAAATACAGCTACTTCTCTTCTCATTATAGCCGTGCAGTGTGGCACGCTGGCTCGCAGAGCTTGCTGAGACCACGGCAGCCCAGGGCTGCCACTCTGAGCTCCCTACCAGTAAGAGACAAGTTCTGTGTGTGGTTTTCATGTCCAAGCAGCTCCAGCGCAAGAAGCTCTGCAGAGGCCAGACACAGAGCAGGCTCCATCCAAAATGCATTGCCAATACTTTGCTTTTTTTTGTCTGCTTTTCTATGTTCAAAAAAAAAAAAAAGTAGAAGCAAAACCTGCAAGTGTTTTTTGATTTTTTTCCCATTAACAAATTATGTTACCCTGAAAATGTGTTGATAGAAAACACACTTTCCAAACCGATGATCCCTTGTGACATAGTCATGATTATTAATTATATCGTAAGAACACTTTTTGTCTAAAAATAAATGTAGATGTTGTGGAACTGCTTTTGCAGTCTTCCACTTGGGAAGCATTAAAATGTAGCATTTTTCCCCTAGAAGTCACAGCTGTAATAAGTTTTTAAAATTATTTATTTCCTTTTGCAAAGTCATTCTAGTATGACTTGTATGTTTTTCCTCTTTCCGTTTCTACTCGAGTCCTGTTCTCAAGTTTTTCAAGGCAAGAGGAAAGCACAGCCTGAGTTTTCTGCTGGGCGCTTGAGGGGTCTCTGGCTCCCAGGGCGGCGTCGGGCACAGATGACTCTTGAGGAAACAGGAAGACGTCGCTCACGCAGCATTTTCTGCAATGCTGTTTTTTTCAGTGCTGAAGACAATGGCAGTTTCTAGTGTGCTTCAGGCAAAGGAGTCCAGCAATCTGCAAGCATCCCTGAAGATGCTGCATATTTTTGTGTGTAGGAGTTGTCTCATTTGATCATTGAAATAAGCCTTGCTCTAGATCCGTCACAAAGACGACACAGGCTCATGCTGCCCTTTCAAATCTCTGCCCTCCACTTTCCCACCTGCAAACTCAATACATGTGATACATTTCCAAACCTTCACGTGAACAGCTTCACACAAACCTCCATAAATGCATGTTTGTCACCAGAGTGACCAGGGTGTCATTGCAAATAAAATCCTGCATGACAGTGGAAAAAATACCTATGGAAATAGATGAGTGGCATTGCATATCTGTCTAAATCTTTGGCCACGTGCATTTCTGAGTTTCACTGGCAGCTTGAAGCACATTGAACCTTATTGCCCTATTGATCCCTGGAACACAGTCTAATTCCCCATGAAATTAGGTGTTTATATGCACCTAAGTTGTGTCCTCATGCTTTGGCTAGGAAAAACACTGGCCAAAGTGGCTTATACAGGAAGGTTGTTTTCCTTCTGAAAGATGATCCCTAAAGTAACTTCAGTCTGCAGAAGTGCAAAGATGAATGATGATTTTCTTTTTCCAAGGTCTTTCAACAGATGGGTTTCAAGTGCCACTCATAAGTTATGCCTAATTGTCATAAATGAATTGCTTGTCTTTTGCAGTTAATTATAAGTTTTTATTGGTCAAACATTTTTTTTTCTGTGAAAATATTAAACTGTCTGGCATTTTTTATTAACTAGATAAATAAGTTTTATTTTAAAATTTTGTGACAATTCCTGAGCAAGATGTGCTAATAACATGCAAGCAGTGATGGGAAAGTCAGTTTGTCCATGTGCAAGCACAGGAACATTGAAATGGGCAGCTATTATCCCTGAGCTGCCACTGTTAAAACCTTACCCCTCTGAGCACATATCACCTGGCACCTCCGCAGCCCCTGGGACTCGTCCCAGTGGCTAACTAGGAAGCCCTGGGCACCAGAACCAGAACCACTAGAGCTGTGTGGAAAAGAAGAAACATAAAACCATAGGACATTTCCAGACAGTCCATTAGACTGGAGGAACCATTTGGAGACATTGCCCCAACCATAGTGCTCAGCTTGGCCAAAGTGATAAGCTCAGCTCCGTTTCCCCTTCTGGTCTCTTTTTACGGCACTCTTGCAGCCTCTAGTCAGACTGTTTAGCAGCCAGGAAAAAACAAACCTGCTGCTCTGCCAGGTTGTCTTCACCTACCCTTGCCTCATCCCAGAGGTGGAGGACATGGGTCTCCTTGCCTGCCTCTGCCGTTGGTGACTCCAGCCTTGCTTACAGCTGGAGGGACGCAAATGTTTGAGCACTTCTTTAAACTCCTCATGCAAATGCGAGTTGGGTTCTTGCAAAGCTTGTCTCCTCTTACACCCCCTTTTAAAATCTTGAAAGATAGATCAAAACTTCTGACATTGCCCCTCCTCACTGGACTCTTTGCAAACTTCTTGGCATTCATTACCCAGAGGAAATTCATATGGGTTTAGAAGAAAGTGTTCAGAAATGAAGGGTCCCAAAACATAGCAGTGCCTAATACTCATTTGGACATATTTCTGCCAGGAATAAAAACATAGTAGGACTTAGAAACCAAAGCAGTGGATCAGGGGGTGCAAAGTGTCAGGAGCAGAAAGAGAAGGAATGGCTGGTTTTACCGAATGAAGAGTGCCGAGTGTGGGACACTGGGTGGGCAGGAGGCTGGGAGGTCACTGTCCCACTCCGTACGCAGGACCTGGGGCTGGTCAAACTGCTCAGCTCTCAGAGTGGGTGAGTTCACCTTTCCATTGAGGGTGACCTCCTGGGGCCCTGAAAGCTGATTCAAAAGAAGATCGGTTTCTTTGGAGAAAGTCACCAAATGCTTAAGTGAAAGTCAAAACAAAATGCCAGTTTCAACTCTGTAGAGCTTCAAGTTGCAGCTTGCTATGATGGCCGTATTCTCCTTATTGCAGAAAAAGACATTTTAACAAGACGTGTTCTTAGGCTTAGAGACTACAAAACAACTGAAAAAGTAACCAAATATTTTCAGTTAAGCCAAAACCAATAAATAAAAGGTAATTGGACACAGTAGAGTCTTCACCTACCTTTGCTTCATCCTGGAGGTGGAGGACGTTGGTCTCCCAGACTTGTTGTCTCCTTCTCTGTACCTATGGTGTGGTCCTCAGCCTTGCTTGCCAGGGGAAGAGAAGCAGGGTTCAAGCATTTTTGCAAACTTCTTATGTACCAGATATGGCGTCACCAAGGCCAAGCAGGGGGAAATAATCATTTCCCTTGACACGGGACGTTGCCGTGGTTTGGGTTTGCAGATCTGGTTGAACTTTGCAAGGTTCCCCTCAGCTCACATTAGCCCATTGCTTCACCACCTCAAGGTGTTTTCTGAATGTCCTGTAATAAGATAAGAGTCCCCTACATTTCTGTCCGCACATCATCCTACACGCACATCAGACCCCGTACAACCATGAAGGCCAGTGTGCTTAGCCTGTGCTTGGGTACCTGCTTCCTTGATGCCAGCCATACCTGACTGCACGAGTGAATGTACGTGCCCTGCGACTGTTATCAGGCGTCCAGGTACGAGGGTGTCTTCACAAAGAGAAAGCAGGGGAAAGTACCTGTCATTAGACTAGATGGTGCTGACAGGGATGATTTCTATATTTTTTTCTTTTTGAATTCTGATTTAAAGCTTTACAAGCGATTGAAGTCCGTAGGACTCATCTATCTACCTTTTTTCCCCAAGGGGGATGCTATAATCTCTCTTCTTGCACATTGGCTTGATATGCTGGTGGAATGGCAGTGCTTCCATTAATCTCAGGGAGCAGGAGCCTACTTCCTTCTTATCTTTCATTTGCTATTTATTATGATGAGAAGAAACCCACTTAACAGATATACTACTTAATGGATGACCAAGAAGGTTATGGAAAGGTAAGCAGTAGTAATAATGACTATAATGGTAGCAATCAGAAGCCAATAAAACACATCTGACGCTGACCTCAATTAACACCGACACGCACGGTCATCTTAGCAGTAATATCAAGTAACTGCTACAACATAGTTAAAGCCCAGAGCTCTGCTTTCAAGGGACACTGGTGACAGTTCTGTTTTCAAAACAAACAATTAGAGGCCACAAATCAGGATACCAAGTTGAAATGTGGCCCCTTGAGGATCTCACGATCCTGAGCTTGAGCCCTCAGATAAACACAGTGCTGTTACAGAGAGATTCACGTTGCTTTTCTTATTCCGGATGATAAGCAGGTGTAACCTGCAGTCTTAAAAATCCTGCCAGGAGTGGAGCGAGCATCTATAGCTGGGATGACACCAACCCTGTTCTAGTTTATAAAGGCAGAGAGTATAAAATACTTACTGAGTAGTAGGCTTAACCTTTGAGGTTAAAAAGTTCAAAGCAATTTGTTGAGAAAAGCCAAGGGCTTACATTGACAAGTCTCAGAAAGGACCCTGGCAAGGAGAGGTGCCTGGACTTAGAGTGGTAGAGGAAGCCCTACAATCAAGAACAATCTTCATGCTGGGTAACTAAGGCTGTACATAAAATACCATTTTTGTTGCATTTAGAAGTGCATTTCTGCAGTGAATTTCCTATGAACACTTCCAGAGCTGTGTGAAAACCTCTGAAAGAGGTTTTCATTAAAATGTGGAGCTACTACAGATTTATGCCAATGTGAAGCCTTGGTGGTGGACTCTTTCTTAGCCGGATGCTGAAGCAGTCTTTGCTTTAGTTGGGTTTCCCTGGCTGTTACAGTGGAAACTTCCCTTGGTCACCTGTCACAAATCTGTCTGCACATGCCTTTACAGTCTGAGCTTCCTATGTGACAGCTCCTCTGTGCTAGTACTGCAGTTGCTCCAGGTTGCTAGGACTAATGCTAATATCAGCCCACTTGGTGTTGGGCTGATAAAAGATATGCACAGCAAGAGAGCAGGTGAGCTATACCTGAAGGTGCTGAAGGAACTGGCCACGGTCCCAAAAGGCCTTCTCCTTGGAAAGGATGTGGTGATCAGGAGAGGCCTGCGAGGACTGAAGAAAAATAGATGCTGCTTGTATTATCCAAACTGGCCAAAAGGACAACGCAGGGAACTATGGACTAGTCATCCTCACTTGGATCCATGAGGAAGTCATGAAGCTATTTCTGGGCTCGTGAGGGAGAAAAGATGACTGGGTACAGTTAGCATGGATTTACCAAGGGTAAGTCATGTCTTACTTCTTTTCTGTGGCAGGATGGCTTACAAGCTTACTTTTCTGTTGCAAAATGGCTGAATTTGTGGATGAGGGGAGTGGATCCCATTTACTGTCACTCCAGTTAGGCTTCCAACACTGTCTTCAGCAACGACTCCCAGGCTGCATGAACGGGAGGGCACCGGCAGGGCGGGTGAATGGGCGAAACCCAGTGCAGGGCTTCCCCCACAAAGAGTTAAAAAAGAGGAAAAATACTCGAGAACTAGTGAGGAGTCAAACGAGATAGCCAGGGAAGGGCTGTGTGTCCTGAAATAGAGCAGCGAGGCTCCGCGCCGTAGCCCGGTTTCCGTGTGAACCTCTGTTTTTTATAAATACCAGCAAGTCTTTCCTTTCAGCTCCCGCGCTTGCCTTCCTCTGCTGCCTTGTTGCTTCCTCCCGCCGCGCTGGGAGCGGATTGCTGTTCTGCAGGGAGAAGTCGCCGCATTGTTATTGCCTGGGCCGGCTTGTTTTTTTCCACAGATAATGTCCCCAGGGCTTCAAATACTATGAGACCAGTGAAAGGTGAGTTTTCTGTACATGGTTTGCAGAAAGAGCAATGAGTAAAACATATATCCCCTCCCAACGAAAAAATAATGCATTATATCTATATTAAAACCAACAGTGGAAACACTTCCAAATTTTAGCAAGGACAGAGTTTTGCTTGTCCCCTTTGTAAGATGGCATTCACTGCTAGGAGGAGGTTCGTAGGAGAGCCAAAATCTAATGAACCTGATAAGAAAATGTTTGTTTGCCCTGAATATTGCAAAAATATTAAATAGTCATTTCATGGCATGCATGGAAGTCCTGCTTTGTAACTTTTTTGAAGTCCATTTAAGTAGGAAAATGACTCTGTGTAGCCATCCAGCTGTCTGTGAGCTTTCCCTAGTTTTCCCTACTACTTTTGAGCACCTTCATAAGTGTCAGCTATCAGGGGCCAATGATCTCTTGCTTTCGCAATGCCCATCACAGCCTTGCGTCTATCTCCATTTTTTCCCCAGAGGTAACTATGAAAAGCTAGACCAGATTTGCACAGACTTGTTTGAAGGACACCGGGAAGGACAACTAAAATGGGAAGGTGTCAGTACATATATGTGTGGAAAGCAAGGGAGCAAGAAAGTACAGGTAAAAAAAGCTATTTAAATACTTAAGACTTACAGGCTAATCTTAAACTCTCAAGATAGATAGAATCCTTTTAAAGAGGGAGCAAACTGGGTATCTCAGAAAGGTTCGTATGGGCATGAATCCTTCAAAGCGAACAGCATTCACATCTCACTGACTTTCTGGAGTTGTTCAGCACCTCTGTGCTTTGGTGTCCAGGAAATTTTTCCCCTTAACCTTACAGTTTATGCACATTTCCCAGTGATGTCAGTGACTTTTCACTCTCTGGGCATTGCTGAGCAGGGTCTGGCTTAGTGCTTAGCCAACTTGCAGGTACAAGCATGGAGCGATAAAAAAAAACGTGCTTTTGCTGTCTTAATTACTACTTCACATTTATCTTCTGTTTTTCTCCATCTTAATAATAATAAAAAGAAGAGTAAATAGGTTGACTTCTCTGCCAAGAGTGTGAGGAAATGCAGGATATATATATTTAGCACGAGTCAATCTGTTTAGAAGATGTAGGAAGCCCATCAGTTCCTGAGGCCGAAGGAGATTTCCTCTGCACGACTTGTCACCAGCCTGCTCTGGCTGGTGATGTTCTCGCTGTGTACTTGAAATGTCAGGAATGTGTTGTTTACTTACAGCCAAAAGGCTGAAAATTAGGGCCTAAAGTCTCTCATCCAAAGGTTGCATGGCTCGAACAAGCTGCCAACGTTAAATATACCATGTGCAGCTGTACACGATGGCGCTGAAGCAGCATCAAAGCTGCTCTCTCTAGGTGAAGTGTCAGATCTGGGATCTTTTTGGAGGCACATTGTTTTATCAAGGGCTCTGGACAGCTTAAAGCAATGTTAGCAGCGTTCGCTGTACGAACCTCTTCAGACCACTTCAGCCAGAGTTGCTGTTTTAGTGGTTGTTGAAAAATGCCGCTCTAAGTTTCTATATGCAGCCTGAGAACTGTAGCACTTGTAGAGAATGACTTTGCCAAGTCAAAGTTCTAGTTAACTATACGAACTTACAAGCTAACTTACAGGTACTCAAGTAGATACACACTACAGTGCCCTCAAACAGCATTCCCAGAGCTTTTAGCAGTTGATAGTGGAGGAGTAAAAAGCATATAGCCGAACTCCTCCTA
This sequence comes from Crypturellus undulatus, assembly GCA_013389825.1. NCBI lineage: Eukaryota > Metazoa > Chordata > Aves > Tinamiformes > Tinamidae > Crypturellus > Crypturellus undulatus. The sequence goes on along the minus strand of VWPW01028144.1, from coordinate 168,755 downwards.
GTTATCCTTCCCCAGTTTCCCAAGATTTGCAGCCAAGACACCTCTTGAATTAGAGATGGTGGCTTTACATTTAGTAATTTTCTTCCATGAATTTGCCCAATGGTTTTACAAGCCAATATAAATGTTCGGGCCCTGTTGCAAGGAGTTTCACAGGTTCCCTGAGCACAGATGGAGCAGTGTGGCCTTGTGCTTGCTCTGGACTTGTTCCCTGCTGCTCTCAGGTGACATGCTGGAGGAGACAAAAAAACAGCTTTTTCCTTTTTCTCCTTCCTTTGGATTCTTGCTGATGTGAGGAAGAAGAAAGGAAAAGAAAGCGAGAAAAGGCCACGGTTGCAGAGAGAGACAGGCAGGCAGGGCAGTGAGAGCCGCTGTGAGCTCCCCTCCTGCTACTGGGACGGGACGGTCTTGGAATTCTGGTTATCCCATGTTTCTGGCTGTGACAAAAGGAAGTCATGGTATTAAAGTTCTGGTCATCTGCCCATGCTTAAAGCAAAAGCCCTTAAAAAGGAGAAAGCACGACTTTATCGTGAGATCATGGAAAATGAAAAGCATTTCATCAAAAATCAGACGATAAATCTGTCACAGACCCCAGTGTTACACACAGCTTTGTACCTTAGATCAGTGAATATTCACAATGAGGGAAAAAGCAGCACTTTCATGGCTTGCTGATCTGTATAGATATTTACATATATATATATATATACACACACATATATACATATATGTGTGGTTTTTTTTTCCAAAGCTGTGTACTGGTGAGGAGCTTCAGGAAATTTTAGCAATCAAAGTGTGGGAAAGACAGTTAAATGTACAGGAATGATTTTCTTTAGTTCACTTGCAAAACTGTCCCTTGTATCCAAAGACTCAAGACTGAGGACAGATTTTGCAATGCTCTCTTCGACATCTAAGGCATTTAGCTCATTATGTAAAATCCAATTCCAGCAGAATTGTAAAGATTCCTCTAAATTGACTCTCAGACTAGTCTCATAACAGACCCAACAATCTGTATAGCCATTAAGGGACTCTACATCATAAAATATTGATTTCTCTAATATCCATATAATTATACTAAGATGCGAATTGCTAATAAAACTTAATAATCCTCATGAAATATTAGCAACATTAGCCTGAAAACAGGCTTGAAATGCCTAAAGCCATTGTTTCAACAGCATTACCAAGCCATACATTAATAATTGTATTTTTTTCTGCACCCTCCCCACTGTTTTAGTACTTAACTAAACTGTAATGTTAAATAGTTGTTGCCAGTTTACAAACTTTATCAGAAAATATAAAGATGTCTTTGTGATTGTAATTTAAAACTACAAGTAAGTGCACCCAAGATGTTCCACTTGTGAAGTTATCTCCGGAGGGCTCTGTTTGTGAGTATTACCCAGAGTTTAAAGAGACTTTTTATACCCCCAAGTCTTAACCCCCTAAGTAACTGATAAGATAGGCCCTACTTTCACTCTGTTCTGCAAGTTTGCGGGAGTAAATGATGCCCCTGTATGTGTCGCATTCAGGCAATAGAGTCACCATTTTCTGTGTCTTATCCTGCCCCAGAGCCAGCCAGGAGCCAGTTTGAACAGTCTGGGAATGGGGCTGCGCTGGACACACAGGAGACAAGTTCAGCCCAACCCTTGGAAAAATTTCCCCAGCCAAAAATAGCAAAACTGAGAAGATGCCAACAAACTGGATCTTGACATTGACTAATGTTTGCAAAGAGTGTGGTACATCCGTCACGCAAATCAGCCGATATGCTCCAGCCTTTGATGAGTGTCCTCACTCTCCTTCCGCCAGCGGGAAACGGCGTGTCTTGCGGAGCCCTGCTTTGGGACTCGGGCCAAGCAGATGTCACCTCCTCACCAAGAAGATGTGCTCTCAGATTCTACTAGACCCTGCGAATCTTTTGGCTGGAAAGGGAATGCCTGCTCCATAAAATTCTAAATAACATGGAGAATATGTGTAAGGAAAACTGGTCCATGTACTGGAAAATAACTGGGGCCATCAATTGAAAATTTACATACAGTAGATACAAAAAAAAGGAAAAACACAGAAAAGTGGCTTTTCCTGAGAAAGGAGCAGAAGACCTTGCTGCAGAGCGCAGCAGATGCCAAGAGTTTACGTAGACTCAGAAAGCCACTGGGAAATCCATAGAAGAGAAATCCATCCAAGGATATTAAATACCAGGGCCCATTGCTCGTTTAGATGTTCCAGATTGCCTGATCAGCTCTTAAGAAAGACACTCAACAACGCTCTTCATGCAAGTCTGCAAGTGAATTGCTAGAAAACTTTAGGGAAAAGGGGATCCTGTATCTGCACGAAATACACACTGCAAAGCAGCTTCGAGATGACTAACAAGAGGCAGACAGCGCCTTCCAGGCCTGCCATGCAATGTGGCAGGCTGTAATGAGCACAATCCTGTTTCTCGGGGCCTGATGCAAAGTAAAATTCTCCAGGGCAAGGACGCGTGCATACTGGAGAAGGACACATGCAATTATTAAAATTTTCTTTCAATCTTCTCCTCTTTTCTGCCGTTGAGTCCGAGACGCTGCTGCGCCCGCACGCTGCCAGCTGCAGCGCCGCAGAGGGCCCCGAGCCAGGGCGTTGCCCACCGGCTCCGCGCTGCCCCGCGCGCCGCCGAGCTCGGCATCGCCTGCGCTGGCCCTGTGCCCACGTGAGCTGCTCCGCAAGGGCTGCTTAAGCTTCCCTGATCCTCGTACTTAGCCTGGCAGGCTTAAAATACCCTCCGTATCTCTGTAACGCGCTGCAGTCACGCTTCTGATTATAGTGTGAAATCGGCCCAATAGAAGTAAAACTGGAAGGAGCAACTTCCAGTTGCCTCTGTAAAATCACTATTAGAGCTGGAAGGCCACTTAGCAAAATCACCTGGAGCGGGAGGGAAGCACCGAGCACAGGGAAAGGGTCCCGTGGGACGCTGAACAGCTCAGCTCGCCCTGCAAGGCCGAGTTAAGCCTCAAAAACCACAGTTTGTATCTCCCACCTTCTAAAGAAAACCTTTTTCGGTCCGGACTCAGGAAATCACACGGTACTGACATTCTTCCTGGCACCAAAGGCTGTGTCTGACACTGGGCCTGGAAATGGAATCCGTTCACCTTCCCCTTTTTCCCTTCGAACTTATTAGCCATCGCTCACGGCAGCATGTCACCCTAGCAAGCCGCAAGGCAGAGATGCCTCACGTCTCAGCCAACTGGTGGCAGTCAGTGAATAACATCTAGGTAAGCAGAGCAGCCTTCATCATGAACCTGATACGTTTAACAGCTAATTAAATCCGTGTAGGGATTAGGCTTTACATTGTATAGTTTTATGGCAACAAAACCCAAGCTTCCTAAGATTACACTGAACAGCTCCTTATCTCCGCCGTGGAGATGTTTATCAGCACCATATGTTAAGGACTCCTGCTATGTTCCCCAATGACCTTCTGGGACTTAATCAGCCGGAATGTCAGGGGTCCAGGAGCCGAGCACATATATTATGACACAGAAAGCAACATGCAGCCAGGCAGACTGAAAATCCAGGGCCAAAATCCAAGGAAAAGGTCTCTGCTGCTTAACTTCTGTCCCTAATAAATTTGTCAATTAGCAAGAACAAACGTTAGCTCTGTTTTCCTTGCCCTTGCTGTGGCTTTGCTGGGTCCCACACTGCGAGGTGGCGCAGGGTGTGTACTCAAGTGTCAGGGATGAGGGGAAACCTCAGATGATTCATAGTTTGGGAATGTTTCGCATAAAAATAGCAAATTCCAGCTTTATGTAAGGAGGCTGTCCATGCTATCTATGCTTTCCAGACGTAGAACCACCAAAAAGCGTTATAATTAGCAGGAAATTTGTCCCTGATTTCAGTGGTTCTGGGATTGTACAGTCTTTGTCATATTAGTCACACACTACTTTTAGGATTAATGAGTACTAGGGCTCGAGAGTTGGGAATGAGCTTGGGAACATTCACATCAGAACAAGATGGGGAGGATCATAACAATATTCCCTGCTGAGGTTTTTTACACCTGCGTGAAAGGGAGTTGCTCATGAGTGGAGCTATGTTAACAAGAACAATCAAGGCATGAATTGAGTTTCTCAAGACATTTCTATGCAAAGAACAGGATCCAACACATACTGAAAGCTCTTCAGCTGCTCAGGGCCCACACAGGCAGAGCCAGCACTGCAGCCACGCTCCAGCCCCCAGGCAGCCCGTTCCAGGCTTGATTTCTCACTTCCCGACCCACCAGCAAGCCCAGCTCTGGCTGGAGGAGCCAATGCAATCACTACTTCTCCTCACCCTACATGACCGCTTCTGGGGATCCGTTCAGATCCCAAATCTTGCAAACAGCCCTTCTGCTTGCACCTCCTTGGACTCAAACTCAGCCTGGAACCTACTATGAACTTCATGGATAGGGATGTTGGAATAGGATGGGAATGGATGCAGGGGAATATGGTTTGTGAGGCATTTGCAAATCTGTTTGTGGTGCCTGCTGTGTCACTGAAAATAGTCATTTTAGACTTTGAAACACCTACCAAGACAGATGGAGCTTGATTCTGTATTCAGAATAAAACAAAAAGTCCAGGTGTTTTAAAGGATATAATAGTTATGGTCTAAGAAAAGAAATGTGGAACCGGCTGCCAAATCAATGGCCGTATTTATAGAAGCATTTCTTGTTCTTGAACTGTGTTTTTTTTTTTCTTTTTTCTTTTTTTTTTTCTTTAATCTGATTTCCTTTCCTAAAGCAGGTGGGCTACTTCACAATTTTCCAGGTATGTTTAAAAACAAGACCATTTCATAGTTTGTCAAGGATTTCAAGTCAAAACTCACTAGCTGAAATAGCCATTTTGCAATTTCACTGAATCACGGTGGATGGTGGTTTCTGAGCAATGCAAACACTACTAACTTGCACATCTGATTATGTGTGCATCTGATTATGTCTGTTACACCAGCCTGCAGAGGAGGCAAAAATACAGAATTTACATCCCAAGTCTTGGGAAATTCTGCCTCTAGGGAAGATGGACATCAATGATGAGTCTTCATCCTCACCTTTCTGCCAGGGCTCTGCAGCTCGTGGCTCTTCAGGGTCTCCCGGCTAAAGTCTTGCCTGTGAAGCAAGATATGTCATAAATACAGAAACAGGAACATTTCCAATTGCAGTAAATAGAAGCTGAATTAAAATTTGAAGTTTGTCATGGCTTAATAAGTTTTTATGAATTCTTTGATTTCTGACAAGAAATGGCGTATGGTGGTCAGCCTTGCACTGAGATGGAAGGAATACACAGTACAGACAAGGAGGTCGAAAGGGGCAGTTTAAGCATAGATTTAAAATAAAAGCAAAAGTTGCTGCACAAAGGCGGGAGCCAATACTTCAGCACTAAGAATGGAGGTTGAAGGAACATATATATAAAAAGATAGGTAGGACTTTAAACAAAACAGCTTCTACCCAGGCAAAAGCCATGGTACAATTAGGTCATCAGCCATTCCCTACCCGAAGATCATAAACATGTTCAGAAGAGATTCAGTCTGCACAAAGAATCTAGTCCTCAGACCACTTCTCTGAACACAGCTATTTCTTTTAGCCAAAACAGCTGAAGTAGAGGCACTGGTAGAAGCATTCCTAGTCCTGCATGATGGTATAATTAACCAGATAAATAACTAATTCATTAGATGGTGCTTGAAGTACAGAGCAAATTAAAAGCTTCCTTGTCAACAGAAGGAAATTAAGAAAATATATGGAAGAAGAGTGAACAGATCTACTCATAGCCCCTGCCTTTAAATTTCCAATCCCTTTTAATAAAGTGAAAAGTCTTAGCTATTAAAAATTGTGACCTTTGTAATGCTACAGAACACAGATACAAAATGTGAATAGTACAATATCCACTATATAATATATATTTATATTTTAATATATTACATTTATTTCTACATAAAGAGGCTATAAATACTGTATATGCCTTATATTCCTGCTTCCCAGCATCTGACATAGTAAGTACAAACAAACAAACAAAAATAACCCAAATACTACAAAAATACAAGAAGAACTCAGTAGAAATAGCTTTACATTTTAAAATCTTGCAGTCTGCATTGTATCTATCAACAGAGCTTTAGGACTACAAGAACACAGGCAAAAAGTTGTCCAGTAATTAATCACAACATGATCTCTTGGAGAAGATTTGAGCTGCCATGAAACCCGTCACGGATTCGCAAGACTGCACAAGCCAAAATCTCTGCTACTGCAAACAAATTCCAAGTTTGCAAGTGAAAGAGTCTGACCCATGGCCAGGGGAGGGAGGATGAGATGCAAAGGTGAGTCACGCTAAGGATACCTCATAGGACACGGATGCCTGCAGTTCTAACGCAAATTACATTGCCTCTTCCACCTGGTCTCTAGGCTGACCCAGCTGTGGGCATTTTTGGCAGTCATTTCAGTCTAGCTTGGAAACAGGTACGTAACTGGCAGGAGTTAAGGGGGCACCTGAAGGGGGAAGCTACCTCCCAAGCCAGCCCTGCAGGGCACACATGCCCTAGGCACGTGGGCCATCATTTGGATCATATTAACCAATCTGACCGGGGCAAGTCTGCCTCAAGGTAGTGCAGCTTATGAGGACTTGTACAGCATTTTTTTTCCCCTGCCAAGGACAGGGACCATCAGCCCCATTTATATTTAGCCCAGCCTATGTTTAGTCACAAACGGTCGGTGTGTGCCAGAGCCTTGAGCTGGAGGTTCCTTTTTTTGTTTGTGGAGGTGCAGGCAAGGGATAACACTGAGAAACAAGAAGCCAGAACCGTGTTGTTTCCTTCCTGGAGTCCAGCCGCAAGAGGAAAAACAAAAAAGCACAGCTGTATCTTTAGCTCGTACAACTAGAAACGGCAGGTTGGGCACCATCCCGCTGCCTTTTTGGGCACACTGCATTGCTGTGTGTTTTACCAGGGTCCCAAAGGCCACCACGCAGCCTCTGCTATCGGGGCAACACGGCCCACGCGCGCCACAGCGAGGGCTTTGCGTCCTCAGCTGTCCATCTCTTGAGGAAAGCGTCCCACAGCCTGTCGTGGCGCAGTTTTGCTGCGAGATGCTCCTGTATCTTCTTCACAAAAAATAAGCCTCTTTCCTTAACCTCATGAACACAGTCTCTCTAGGCATAAGACCTGCCGAGCACCAGTCCAAGCAAGGAACGCACATCCCAGGGAAGCCGCGGCCACTCACGCCACCCTAGAGCTGCGGGGAGGGGAGGGCCACGGCGCTGTCGTACGCGAGCGCCTGTGCATGGCAGAGTGGCGGCGCGGCCTCCCGCGCACACAAGAGTTCAGTCTCCTCGCTGGAGTACACGGCCGTGTCCATGTCGTCTGAGTGGTACCCGGACTGGTAGCCGCTCGTCTGGTTGGAAGCTTCAGACATCACGGACTCGTTGCTCTTGCTGGGCACCAGCATGCTGCAAAAGCCAAACACACACAGACCTCAAATACCTGCGGAGAATTTCTCCTGGAGGGCAGGTAAGCCATCCCTGCGGACAGCTGTTTCCCATCACAGCAATTAAAAAAATAACAGTGAAATGGTACATTTAACAAAAATAGCTCTAAGCCCTTTTAAACATATGCCAGATGACCGGAGTTTCAATAATACATGTAAAGTTAAGTAAACTTAACTTGACACTATGCTGTGGGGATGTGACAGGATGCTGTGGGGGTAGATTGTGACCACAAATGAAACAGAGAGAGAAAACTTTGAGAAGCTGCCCACCTTCCAGCCATGCTGCAACTGTAGCTACACTGTACCACTGTCGGCACTAAAGCTGTCTTGGAAAAAAAAGTTCCTCTGAGAAGCTCTCTGAAAATATGCGTGAGATACCACCTACATGAATGCTGCTGTGTTTCCTGTGAGCTGCACAATTAAAGACCTGTACAATGCTCTGAAAATACACCCAGGTACACCCTGAAAACGTGAGAGTCAGCTTAAAAAAATAAATTTACAAAACTGCCCAATTGTGTGGCACTGGCCCTGGGTTTATTGCTGCTTCTGCAGCAGAGAATTATAAGCCCTTTCTAAAGTGCTGCCTGACGCTCTCAGCAGCTGCATTACCTCTCATCTCTGCGCACAGAGGAGTCTTAATACCAACCACAGGTGACTGGACACACATTGCACTGTTCCACATTGCCTGCTTTTGATGGTATAGTAAGAAAAGAGTTTATCTATCTGTGTGAGTTTTCTTAAAAGATATGAATCTTCTGAATTACTGCAAAGAAAAGGTCAAATTCAATCCTACTTGCAGCTCGAGTCTTACCTAAAAGGTATTTTCACTTGTTTATCTCTTTCTTCCAATGTCTTCAACTCTTCAGATGCAAGAACCATCCCACTGTCTGTCTGGTTTTCCTGTAAAGATGTTAGAAATGTATTAAATTCAAAGGGATAAAAAATAAAAAGCTGTATTAATAAAATGAGGAGATATACAAAGGAGAGCCTTACCTCCTGAACAACCTTTACAGTGGCTACCAATGGGACATCTTCAAAAGTTTTCACACTCACAGGTCGGCTTTTTCTTTTGCTACCTTGTCGATACTGACTGAAAAGAAAAAAAGAAAAAAAAAATGTTTCCACTATCTGCAGTTTGGCTGCTAATGGCACAATGCTATCAGAAGCCTTTTATCTCTCTACAGTGAAGTTAATCCTTTTGTCAAAACATATTATGCAAACCTCAAAATATCCACTTATTGCAAAGGATGAGCTGCCTAGAAAATGGCATGCTTCTAACCTTCTGCTCCTGACAACCTTGATCCCCAAGCAAATTCTAAGAAATGGATTTGAGAAAACAGTTCCTTTCCTTAGTAATGCTGGAGGGCTTCATTTCCTGCAAGCTTAGCCTAGAAGTACAATAAACAGAGGAGCCTGGAGAACAGACACGTGTGTCTCTTTTTGGACTGCACTTCTGAGACCCCTGGCTGGACGCAGGACGACAACTGGCCCCGCAGCGCCGCCGGGGCAGGAGATCTCTGCCTCTCTCTCCTCCTCTTCTCCTAGAGAAGCCCTGTCGCCTGGCTGATGTCTGTAACCCAACGAAAAAAAAATAGTGGCCTTTGGTGGAAATAGCAATAGAGCATTATTTATCCCATTTCCTAGCTCTGAGTCAAGGCCTGTCCATCTCCAACAGATAATCATTTAATCTGGAAGAGATTTTACAAGGTCCCTTTGCGGCCTGTTGAGATGCTCAGCTACAATTTGGAATGTTTTTGAAATATTAACCCAGGTTGTTCTTGTTGCAAATAAAACTTATCCTATTGCTGGGGTACACAATAGACTGTTGTTACCTGGGACAGTAAGGACTAGGAATCCTACTTTTTGCCCATTAACTTTATGTTCTGAATGACAGGATATGCAAGCACTGCTTCTGCTCAGCCCAAACAAGAGCTAATCTATATCTTCCACAATGGCTAAAATGAATGAGATCCTCCTTGCTAAGCTAGCCTACTGTGTAAGCAGAATCAGAAACACCCCTGGAGCTAGAGAGAGGGAGTAACGAAGAGTCTGGCTCCAGCCTCATGACTGGGTTCGCAGCTGACGTCCTAACAGTATTTCTTGAGACGTGTGTGCATTTTGAATTAGACTATCACATAACACACATAAAGATCCAAAAAGCCTTACATAAAATCAGAACCATTTTTCCCTGCTATCTACCAGACCAATAATTCTTTCAAAGAAGGAAACTTTATTCCAGGATAGTTCCCAGGAATCAAGTTAACCTTATTCCCAGATGGCTCCTTTTTCTTTCTTTCTAAAGAGAGGGATTATGCTTACCCTTCTCCAAATCCTTTTTACCTCACCATCACCTGACAATCTTTCTATTATCACTAGTATTCTAGGGAGCTGCAATATAAGAATATGAGTACAGTTGGATTAAAAAAAAAACTTCTTACTTGTTCTGTTTCTTAAAAAATAAATAACAACACTCTTGTGTTTTCCTGAATAAGGATACCATATCTTAGAAGGACAGTGAAAAAAAAAATGTTAAGGGTTCTGGAGACATCTGGAGAGGTAAGAAACCAGTTTTTGCCTACAGAAACACTAAATATTCATTTATATCCCTATGGACAAGGTTAAATATGGACCAGAGCAGCTGAACTCTCTTCCTTTCCTTTTCCCTGCCCCCATCATGAACAAAACTGCTGAGAGCCCCCAATAGGATGTCCACTATATAAAATACCTAATTCCTGCTGTGTTGTCATAATGGAATTTAGGATCACAGACTTCCTCTTCCTCCCTACAGGAAGCAGGTGAAGTTGGGAGAGAGAGACCTGAATCCTCTTCGATATTCAGTGCTACTGACAAAGGAAGAACAATGTAGTCTTTACCATCCTGCAAAAGACAGTGAAATATATAAAAATCAAATATACTGTACAGATATGTAGACATACACAGTTACACGTACATACATGGAGAATGTACCAATGGACTACCCTGAGCACATGAGCATTATATGAACATATATCTTTACAGGAGCAGCTCTATCAAAAGAGCCATTGATAACTAGTTTTAGACGCAAAATTATGATCTTTAAATGATATACTGTAATGTAATGCAGAATCAGCATTTTTTTGATGTCTTTGAAGATAAAAGTACAATTTTTAATAATGTTTGATTTGCAGTAACATAAAGAATATGAAAATGAAGGAAAAAATAACTTTAAAAATGAGACTGAATTGGACTACAGCATATGATTTATAAACACTAAGCATAAAAGGCAAATAAAAAAATGAAGCAGCAAATAAGGAAGTTTTCTAAAAATACTTTGGCATTTAACTTGATATGAATAACAATAATTATATTCTTAAAATGTTCTTACACTCATTTAAATTTCCCTTTAAGGTATCAAGAGGAAAATGGATTACACATTCTTTGGTAATGCATTTATAGTCCCATAGGAAATCCTTTAGCTGATCTTACAAAACCTTGACTTTTTTTTGCTTTTGGATTATAATATGATACACATATAATTAAGTATTAGCTATCAGAGTATAAATCACTCCTGTCTTTCATTATATTACTCTTCCTGGCAAGATGACCTAAATCATTAGTAATCTAACTATATTGGTTATGGTAAAATATGCATAAAATGTGCTCATATGTAAGATTTAAGAGGTTCTCTAGGAAAAGCAAACAAACTATCCTTTCTCAGCTTTGGTCTGCCCAGAAGATAAGGTAATTTTAAGGAACAGGGAATTCCCATCACTAGCAAGAGGTTGGATAGAGAGAACAAATCTAAAGAGAGAGTAGGAGGCAAAACCCAGCCTCAGTCTAAAGGATTTGCATCTATTTCCCAGGCCTAGTCCACATTTGCAATATATGAAGAGGAAGGCACAAGACAGAGAGTCAGGAAGGAGGTCCATTTACGCTAAGTAGAAGGCTCGCTGACTGCAACACTTGACAGATTTTAATATTGTTATATTCATGGAGTTGTTCATAAGCAGAGAAATGCCTGTGCCCTAATTTTCTGGGGCATCATTACGACATTGTGGCCTATATCCGTATGTATGTCATCTTCTAGATAGTATAAACACATGCCTACAGTGGAAATATCAGTAGGAATAACCTGTTGAAAAGTCTCGGTAGTTAGACAAATACATGAAAAACGGAAACAGAGCAGGGAAGTGAGCCTGAGCTGGTAACTCACTAGCAACCCAGTTACTCGAAGGTACATAGGCAGTGGTGTTTTGGGCAACCTGTGTTGGCAGGGTGAGGTGACTTTTGGTCACCCCACCAGACCTCTGTGATCTTTTCTCTCTCGAGCCATTTTCTGAGAGTTGCACCAACTGTTGATAAGTGATGGGAGCAATAGAAAAAAATGGGGCTCCAGCATGGCTCTCGCAGGCAGTACCTAGGCACAGGATTTCACCATGGCTGAGGGGCAGGTGGGTTCAGCTGGTGGTATTACCAAGCTTAGAATATGTTTCCTGTACCTGGCGGACATTGGCTTGCAGTAAATTTCCCAAGTGTTCAACTAGCTCAGAAAAAGTTGGTCTTTGCTTAGGATCTCCATGCCAGCAATCCAGCATCGTTTGGTACCTAGAAGGATAAGGCCATTACAATATTAGCATAAAGAAAAAAAGAGCACATTGCTTATTCAAACATCTGCTATTACATGCTACAAACATCTGCATCACATATATCTGTGAGGTATATACGGACAGTTAGAAGAATACTTCCTCACATTTCTGGTGTTGTATAGTCTGGTGCTCTCATTCTTGTTCCTTCTTTCAGTCTTCTGCAAAACTCCTCATCAATTTTCACTCCAGGATAGGGTGAAGCACCTAAAATGAGAGCAATGGTAATTTTAGTGTATTAGACACTTGTGTTCTGCCTTTAATTTTCAAACAAATAATTCACTATTCACAATTAATAAGGCAGTTCAGCATATCGGGATGTGCAAACAGTTTATATTTATGATAACACTGGCAACTGATTGATTAAATGAGGCACATCATCATGCACTGAAATTGTACGAAGATGCATCTCAAGTCCTCATTCTTTTATTTGTACTTAGAGGAAATTTGAGTATTCATTCTTTGATGGAGAAAATAAACATCAAACAACGAAGAAAGGGTTTTAATAATTTTGAATTTTTAAAGAAATAAAGTGTTAAAGATTATCCAAGAATAATTCTACTATTTTTAACAGGCATTTACATTTCAAGATAGCTCAGTAATGAAATTGAAGTTACTCACCTAATGAGAATATTTCCCAGAGCAGAACTCCAAAAGACCATACATCACTCTGAATGGTATATACTCTATCAAAAATGGTTTCTGGCGCCATCCATTTCAGGGGTAGTCTTGCCTGAAAGTATTAAAAAAAGAAAGAAAAAAAATTCTTTATTAGTAAAACACTGAGTTTCTCCAAATGCACTTACGATGAAAATGGAGTCATGACTTTAAATCAAATCTTTCTCAAGCAGAGGCGTCTGAAACTTACATCTCCTTTCCTGACGTAATCTGGGTCTTTGTAGATGTCTCGAGCCAAGCCAAAATCACAGATTTTGACCACATTATTGTCTGACAAGAGGATATTACGAGCAGCCAAGTCCCTGTGGATGCACTGCAAAGAGAAGTAAACAACCTGATATGCTGCCTGTTGTCACAGCTCTATCCACAGAGTTGATCTCTTTCACATATGTGCTCTCCCACCCTCAAAGGCCAGATAGTTCTTAAAACCCTTCTAAGCAAAAGAAACCTCAGCATCAACTGTTAGAGATTTTAAGTGATTTTTTGATGGTCACAACTGATTTGGCTCAGAAAGACTTGTATTCCCAAGTCCAAACATACATCTGTTTATTCACTATGGAGGCAGGATCTTTGAAGTTAGCTAATTAATTATCCTAAGAAGCTGACACAAAACAGGTTCAGATCTGATTATCTTTAGAATTACGTAGGTTCACTCAAATCTGTATGCTCTACTCTTCCTCTGAAAAAAAAATACCACGCTGAATTCAATTCCAACACAAAATAATCTGGACTTGAGGAACTAGCAAAGTTCATATCCATGTCTTAGCCAACAAGCCAGAAAAGCTTAAAGCTTAAGCTTCATTTACTTGAAGTAAAAAAAAAATAGGCTCTGTAAGAGGCTGCAGATTTGCTTCCAATATGCTGGAAATACGGATCTTGGAAAGACATATACAACAACCAGAACACATAAAATGTAGACAAATGCATGTTAACAGCAAAGGCTCTGCAGTCTGCACTTTTGCACCTAATGTACATTCTAGAGCAGATTATACTCCCAGTTTCTATTTCCTTTTCCTGTGTGTAAGCACACTTCATTTTTTTAACGACTGCAGGTACTCCTCTCCCTTACTAGCATTTCTTTGAAACATGCACAATATGTATTTAGGATCAAATCCTACAGAAGAAGGCCAAAATGCAGTGGAGATGTTATCAAGTGCTTAAGTTGAGAAATAGTTTTTTTGCAAAAGATTCTCAAAGGAGAGAGTCATGGAGTTCCACATGCAAGCAGCATCCCTCGTCACAGTGTCCTTCCTACCCCACCACACAAGCTAAAGGCAACTTCTTCGGAGCAAACTTTACTCTAGCTCCACTTACTAGGGATCTATCTCTAATCCTTTTATCATCCTCAGAAGTCAGTTCCCCTTCTCTAACTACTTAATCATTCTTTTGCAAATCGCTGATCCACAAATCATATTTAGATCACTAACATTCGTGTCAATATGTGCATGACCTGTTTCACGCTACGAAATTATGATTCAGATATGTCTTTGGGCAAAAAGAAAACATTGGAGATGACTATTAGCCTAAAGATGAATGCACTGTTTCCTACCCTCAAATGAATAACATGCCACTTTTCCTGAGAAGTTCCTTACTTTGCGTGAAGCCAAAAACTCCATTCCCCTCGCCACCTGGAAGCTGTAACAGATGAGGTCCTCCATGGTCAAAGGGTTCTTGCAAAGATCTTCGGGACCAGCTGCAAAGAATCAGATGATAGTCAAGCCTGCCCTGTGTCACTGGTTTTGCCTAAGACGGCTTCTTAGGTAGATGCCAGTGCTGAACTTATGCTACAGGATGCCAATCCCTTTTTTGACCATAAGCATTAGCACTAGCAACCCATTTCACACTAAACTGATCTTGTGCAAAATAAACTCCAAGTTCATGGCTTATATCCACAACTCCTAGCTTATTTCCACTGGTCTCACCAGTGGAAAGAATACAAAACACTTGCAAAAAAAAAAAATGTCCAAAAACCCAGCTTGCAGGTTCCTAGGGCAAGAGAGGTTTTCATTTCACCAGATAACTTTGGAGACCAACGAGAAGGAGGCCCACCTAGTCTACAACATGCCCTAGAGAGAAAGACCTGAATTTGGCAAAAATCCCTGTTAATTTAAGGAAGAAGAAGCCTAACCTCATCCTAACCAAATAATGTAGGGGAGTAATGTATTCAAGTATTAAAAAAGTTGCCTAGGCGTTTGGTTCCTGCTGGAAAACAAACAAACAAACAAACAAAACAAAAAAAAACCCACACAAAATAAGAAAGTGTCTCTGCTCAGCTCGTGATTTTAAGAAATCTATCAACAGTTACAGCACTGATGGATAAGCCCTCATCTTAAGGCTTTAGGCCCGATGACCATTTCTTATATTATCCCAACTCAGACAGTCAGTGGTGATACCAGAGAGGTCTGAAAAGGATGAAAATGATGTAAAAATGCATGAGCAAATGCATGTCAGGACTCATCTATTGGATCACATCAAAACAGAAGACCACTCTCGTTGTTAAGCTAATGATGTTTTTCTTTACACTAACTAATTTTTAGCAGAAGCCCAGACACAGACAGTTGAGCTATGGTCTCCATCCTGACCAGCCTGATCCTACCACTTGCTGAAATCATCTCTCTCTCAAAAACTTTGCCTGCACTGAACACTTAGGCCTACCACTGCCAAAGCTTTGGCTCCACTAAGCACTTAGGCCTACCACTGCCAAAGCATAACATGGCAAATGCACCACTGAAACCACCGCAGAATATGCATATCTAGGAGTGTCTTTAAACGAGAATATCAATCAGGGTTCCTGTTCCTGACATACCATTTGCATAGAAAGAAGGCAAATCAACTTCTCTGCTAATAAGCAGTGAAGCAGACGGCATATCATGATATATAACTTCTGGGCAAATGTCAAGGAAAACACTGGTAAACCCTGGAACATACCTGTCTGCACTGCCTTCAGAGTGATTGCCCCCTGATTTATCCTGAAGACACTGGAGTGTTTAAAAGACTGAATTTCAGATGGTATGTGCCCCACACATACATATATTCCTCTGGATTGTAAATTATTTGAGATTGGGTCAAGGGAATTGGAATGCTACACTAGAGTGAGGAACTTCAATCATCCATGGAATATTCTGCAAAATTTCTAGGGAGTACTGAAAATCACTCAGGCTCCCACTCCCTACTTCAACTTCTGCCAAGGAAAGCTGTTCGGAAACCAAAAGAAGACATATCCTACCATCCTCTTCTTCCACATCACTCAGGGACCGCTCTTCCACGAACCCAGAGCTTGTTGAGCTCTGGCTGCTTGTGATGCTGTCCAACCGCTGCTTCAGGTCTGTGGAGATATCACCGACGTAATTCTCTTTCCCCTGCCTAAGTTTGGCACTCTTAGTCTAGAAAGGAAAAGAGGAGAGGAGGAGAGAAAAAAATAAAAGGCACATCAGAAGCTTTTCCAGCAAAGGAAATGATGCTGTACCCACTTTGAAACAGGGGCATCACTGAAGGCGTGTCGAGACAACAGCCCGCCTGGGTCTATGTGTCCAGGCTGCTCACCCAGACCTCAGAGCTGGCAGTGCAGGCAGCCCAGCACAGGTCTCGGCTGCAGCGCGGCCCCAGCCCGGTGCTGCCTTGCTTACCGGGGCTGCTGCAGTGACTGCACTTGCAGCAGCAGCCTGTCACCACATGGGCTCCCAGCTCCAGCAGCCACTGGCTTGAGCTTGAGAGTAAAGTAGGCTGCTCCCTCATCCTTCCCACTGGTCCCAGCGCAAGGTTTCTGTGTTTAAGAAAAAGGCCATGCTCACAGGTGCCAGGCTGTCTGCCTCTCACAGCCTGTGGCCTGTCTTTGGCTGCATTCCTGGTTCCTACAACTTGCTAAGCACGAAGGTAGTGAATCCTCTTTCATACTGCTGAATATCTCTCTACTACTATTGCTTCATCTTCTGCTGCAGAGACCATTCTGCTAAACCTTAACCTTGGCCAAACCCTGAAGAACTCTCAGAATATGATTTATTTCCTTCTTCTCCTAAGTCACTGAATGCCTCTGGAGAGAATCCTAGGTCCAAAGACTTCCTCTACTCCTTTCCATTCTCTCCAACTTCAATTTTGTTACTTGCTTCCCATGGCAGCACTATTTTTTTCCGTTACTGGTTCCCACTGCCATTGCTTGTATAAGCAAAGGTCAACACCCCTTGGAAACTTTGCCTCATTCTTTACAGCCTCTCAGATACTTGTTATCCCCTTTTTACCTCATAAAAGCAAGTTACCTTTGCCAATATAAAATAGTAAACAATGGCTCCAAGGATAAAGAAAAATAACCCCCCGGAGAACTGACAAATATTTTTGAAGAAGCTCTATCTAAATTTAGTAGCTGCAGGGAAACAAAAGCTACCAACACAGCACAAGAGCCTCCCTCTGGGTTTTAGTGAAAAGGATTAGGCCTCTTAATCATGGCGTTCATTACAGAGCACCCGCAGCCATCAGGCATGTGATTCTGATGAATCCACCCAATACTCTCTGGAAATCAACCCCCCTCATATATATATCAGGAAAGAAAACAAAAAGAACTTGAAAATGACAGCCTCTATCCTTCCTTTAAAACAGGAATGTAAACACGGGCTGTTGGGATGCAAGCCCTCCTTTGTAAAGAACCTTCAGGAAGTAAAACCTACCAAACTCAATATCAGACAAAAAAATTAACTGGCCAAAATATGCATAGGCTAGCTCAACCATGAGCCAAGTGGAAACTGAAAAAGATCATGACTTGCTGAAAAAATCTATGGATTTCTGATGTATATATACACTAAGCAGAGAGGACATTTATTTAAGTTGTTATGGAGTTTAATTGAGAAAGGAAAAAATTCAGGCTGATAATCAGAAAAAAACTTCCTGACAGATATAGCCAAGTGTAGAATAATCAGTCAAAGGAAATAGTGGAAGTTCAGTTTCTTTGCACATTTTAAGCTAACAATAACAAAACAGCTACAACACAGGGGTCAGGGGAAAGACTGGATGACCTCTGATGTCTCTGCCATCTCTCATTCCTGTGAGGAGTACTAGATATTCTTATTAAACAGCCTCAAGAATTGCCAATGTACTCCCCAGGAGAAGCAGAAAAACTGTGTGTGCAGGAAAAAAAAAAAGTGTATCAAACATTATTCAAGCAAGCTTGTCTCCAATACCTTGTATGGAACAAATTCACCCCTCTTGCTCCGCAGGTAAGCTGACAAATTTCCAAACTTGCAATATTCCACAATCACCATGAGTGGCCCTGATAACACACAAAATAATTATTTAGAAATATAATTTATATCCCAACTTCTCTTAAGCATGATCTGTGATTAGAAATGTATGCATTTCTAAAAGCGTTATACTACTTTCCCAAAGATTTAAAAATACTACTACTAAATAATATTTGAAGCAGGAAAATTACTCCTTTTTCTCTTGTATAATGAAGGAAAAATAAAGTATGTGCTTTTCAAAAGCATGACTCTTACTTTGCATGTAAAAATGTATTTATATTTACATGAAAATAAAAATTTACAAGTTTGTATTTACATGAAAGTGCTAAAAATTGCCTAAGCTAATTGACACTGCAAGGTTGAAACACATACGATTGAATGAACTTCAGTGCAGCTCACCATTCAGCTGCATTAAAATACATAGGTCTATGGTTATCCATGCATTTTCGTGCAGATAGTTAAGTTCTAAAAACTTAAATGAGCCTAAATATGTTATTTTATGCTCAAATTGCTTTATATATGCATGTTACATACTGATGAATTTCCACCCTAGTTTTCAGATACTGGATGTGTCTATTGTATGATGGAATAAACACAAAAAGAACTATATACAGATTATGTTTTCTTCAACAACTTTCGTGGAGCCTTACAAACTAAATTCTGATCACAGAGTAAACCAATAAGTCAGCTTCCCTGAAAAATCATTGCAGTTACTTTAGGCTGAATTTCCTCCAAATTAGCATTCAGTGATGGTTTGTTAAACTAAGTATCCATCCCAGATTATAAACTAAAATAGGTTAATTCTCCCAGAGCTGGAATGCAATTTGCAATAGCCCCTCCTACACACATACAGAAATGTGCACACACGCGTAAACGTACATAAACACCCACCCCATCCAAAGCCAAGGAGAGGAATCACAAGCTGCAGTTGCATGATAGCCAGTGTGGAAAATAAGACAGACTTTTTCAATCTGGTATTGGATGTAGACTCCAAGCCCCAAATGCAAGGGGTGCCCATTTTAAAAACTCATCTGAGGTACAGAAGACAGAACAACCCAGGGACAGAACTAGATGTAGAACTCAGGGCTTGAGAACTTTTGTCCCTGTTGCTGAAACTGCTCACTCTTGTCAGGAATCACCCTAGTGCCATTATGTAGAAAAGACACTTTCTTCCAATTCTTAGTGATGAAACTCATCTCTCTGTGCTCCAGAGGGTTTTCATTGGCACTTTCCTGCTCACTGACAACCTGAAGGAAAACCCCATTACTTACCTCCTGGTTTTGTGCAAGCTCCAAGTAGATTGACAACATTTAAATGATGGCCAATATGAATGAGAATCTTCAGCTCTGACATGAGTGCCCTGTGCTCACTGTGGGTTGCACCCTCTGTAAAGATAACACAACACAGATGAGAAGTATCATAGACACAAAGGGCTCTCCCTCCTCTGTTTTCTTTTTCAACTCTCCTTCCTTTTCTTTTTCAGCCCATCTAATGAGAAGTCTTGTCTAATGAGAAGTCTCTGCAGGTTGCTTGAACACCAGGAAAGTGGAGGGACAGGGCGCACCTTGCCATTACACCACACGTCATCCCATGGGGAATCAATTTTGGCAGTATAGAACAGCAGTCTTCATAACAATGCCTAAGCTCTGTCCCATAAGAAATGCCCCAGGCCTCTCCCACCCTTCCTCTGGTACAGCACATGACTGGGATACATGTCCTGGTGATAGAGAGTCCCACTTCACCATTCCAGCTAAGTCCAGTTCAGGAACTCTGCTTCTGGGAACTGTAGCTTTGAACTTTCCTGTGGCGAGTGTGAGGCAGTATAATATGTTCTGAAGTGAGCAAAAAACTACTCGTTATTTTGGAGTATGGTTAAGTCATTGTTTGAGACTTGTCAGAAATATAACGCAGCATATAGCAAAAATGGCCATGTGCAAACTGCTTCCAGGAGCAAGCTCATTTTCTGAATGCTGCTAGACTTATAACGCAAAGGCCAAGAAACTGCAGTGCCATTGATCCAGATGCTGAAGAGGTTAAGGTCTGTACTTAGTCTAGTCATTGCCTCATTACACCTGCTGTTAAGCTACACTAGCATATATCATTGGTACAAATACATTGTGCTTTTGTTGTTGTTGCTTGTTGTTGGAAAGCAGAGGCCTTTTCCATCTGCTAGTTATGAAAGTGGCAATATCCATATAGTGTGTCTTCAAGGTGAAATGTTAGCAGTCATTTTTACCTTTAAGCATTTTAACTGCCACCGTTCTGCAGGTTGCAGTTTTGTCAATCCCAAATGCATCTGCTTCTATCACCTGGCCAAAAGCTCCACGTCCAAGAGGTTTGCCTTGAGGGGAGGAGAAGAACAGACTGTGCTTTATTTGCCTGACACAGAGGACAGAAGATGCAGATAAACAATAGCTGTAAATTCAAATTATGTATTGGAAATAAAAAGAGGGAGAGGAGATGTTAAATATAACCATTAACTTTTTCTCCATGGTGGAGTCAGATGGGGCTGCAATCCAGCAGCCTTCTACAGCTTTGTCTGGCAGTATGGAGAAAGAGCATTGTCCTCTACTCTCTGCTCTCTGACAGTGCCAGTTCTGCATGTAACAGCCCCAGAGCACTCCCCCAGGGCCTTCAGCAGCAGGGTAGTCCCAAGCAAACAGGCCACATCCTTATGACAGTTGCTCAGTACTAACTGGTTTACGTAGTGGGAACACACCTAGCTTCAGTCGGTCTCTGGGAAACTCCCATTTGCTGGCATCATACGGGAGCCGTTCACAGTGCTCATCTATAGGAACTTCATCAGGATCCATTATGATTGACAAGTAGCCAGTCTTCATGTCCCCTCCATTGGCCTGGAAAATTATATTAGTTGTAGTTGCACAGATTTTTCAGTGGAGACATGCAGACAAAGTGCCAGTTTCTCACTCTGTAGTGCTCTACTACTTCCCAGAAATGCCAAGCTACCATTCCCCTACACAATGTCATTGTGAGTCTGATCATAATTAATTACTTGTATTTTTAATAAACAGAAACAATTAAAACACTTTTTTCTCTTCTGAGGGCTGGTTCAATTAAAAACAAATTTCTGTGCCTTCAGTCACAGGCAAGAATGCTATGGAATGGAGAGAAAAAAATGTGTATGTTGATTTAAGAACAATGGAAAGAAACAACACAAAAGAATTCAAGTCAGCTTTCATTTGTCATGCAAGACCAGTGCTGATAGGACAGTAAGAGAATTATTTCATTACCCGCTTAACGGTCCGGAGGATGATTACAAGAAGCAACCAGAAAAACATGGCAATCACTGCAGTGCCAACTAGGATAATGAGCTCCAGGTTTGTTTTCTCTTCAGCGCCTGGGAAGAAATAAATGAATATCTGAGTGATAGCTGGAAACACATTGGTTTTGTTCATTCATTAAAGCACAGAATAGAGTTCCTTGTTCTAAAGGTTTGTTTTACAATTGCAGCTTGTAGCAAGAAAATGAAAGCAAAGCAAAACAAAAAGTTTGCTTTTTATGTTGGAATATTACTTAGTTCTGTGTTGTTTTACACCACACGGCTGCTTAGTGTCAGCTTTGTTGGGACACTGAATGGGGATAACCAAGGACAGAATCTGGACCTTTGACATCGAATAGAAAGTAAAGTATTGTATTTTAAAAAGAAATCATTGTTTCGGAATAACCCAAATCAATGACTCTTTCTCCAGAAAATAAAGATATATATATGTGTGTGCATACACACACACACACATACACACACATATGTATCTTGTAGTAAATGAAGTGCTGTGAGAATGATCCAGAGAACAATTTCTCTCTTGTCTCCAGTGAGGGTATGAAAAAATTTGGGTCTGCAACAACACATGAATATAAAGACTTATTTACAGCATTCCCTTTCTACTTCAAAAGTCACCATGAAATACCACTTGAACATCTAATGATGCATAAGATCAGCTCTCCTCTTCAGCTCCCAATCTCCATATTACGTTATATTGCACCACGTAGTTCCTTCTTTATAACAATACACCAAGTGTTTTTATTATTATTATTTTTTGGCTCCTCATAAGCTGCATTAGAAATTCCTGACTATGAAACAACATGACAAGTAAACATTTATGATTTTTACAGACTTGAAGATCATGACCCAACTATATTTACTGCATCAACTGAAATCTACATTAACAGAATCTGCAGACAAGTTCTACCTCATATAAACATAGCAAATCTTGATATTCTAATGATCTATGAATAAGAGAAAACTGCTTTAAATAGCTTAATGCACCAGAATGGACAATCACTACAGAGTCCCTTACACCAAACATTATCTGTGGCTGTCACTGAAGTCAGGCAGCATTACAACAGACGGCACAAAGTCTTGACTCTGCTTTTTGTAGATGCTGTGATGGCAATTAGATTCAGTTTTAAAATTCCTCTTTAAAAATCATCATTTGGCAGCTGAGTTGTTAGCAAGACAACAGAGATGTCCCAAGACTTCTGCACATGTAGGTAGGTTATGCAGGTAGGTATAGGTATACATGTACTGGACTGTGCATATACTGACACTGTTCAAAACTGTTCAAACTGACAGTATTCTGGGCAATAGATATGGCTTTTTTTGAAACACAATAAACCTTCAGGAGAAACAAGTAGCAGCCTCAACAGCTGGAATTATGATGCTGCCAGTTGGTTATGCCAGGACCCAGTCTGAGGTTTTTTGAAATCATTATTGACTTTTAACAAGCTTCATGATACAATTTTCAGGATCAGGATAGCAGTAAATTTTCCTTTTAGTGTTCTTAACAGTTTCATGCACACTCTAGAAACAAATTGGCACTAACCTTCCACTGCAAAGAAAGCCACTGCTTTTTTGCATCCAAGAACATTGCAAGCAAGGCAGGTGTATAGCCCACCATCTTCTTTTCTCACTCGACGTATGGTTAATGTTTTATTTCCATCTTTCAAAACAATACCTAGAAAAATAATTATTTTTATTTCTATTTTTTTTGACAGGTTGTGTTAAGAATTAAACTTATTTTAGCTTTATAACTGTCCACATAATGTTAACAAATATGTTACAGAACAGTAAGAAGAAAAAGAAACATAATAATAAGAAAAAAAGAAAAATAAAAGGTAGAGGTAAATACTACCTAAATTTTTTTATCAGATTTGTGACAAGCAAATGTCAGATAATTTTATACCATATCAAATGAACATTTAAACTTGATTCATACTAAAAAGGTTGGATTCAAGTTTCGGGCCACTTTTTTAAACTTTCTAAAAAGTAACAGTGGGTAATATATTGAAATGAAATATTACTTCCAAAGCGAGGGAGAAAAAAAAACTTTCTTAGAAATTCAAAATGACACTTTTCGTGATGGAAGTTAGCAGTTTGTTCATGAAAGGAAGCCCTGAAGAGCTATAAAATTCATAACAAAGGAGCAACGCCTCACCAGAATCTTCCACAAGTGTTTCATTATTTTTAAACCACACGATGTTGGGAGGAGGAATGCCATTCGCTGTGCATGATACTTCTATAGTTTCACCAACGTTTGTTGTTTGATTTTCGAGATTTCCTATGAGAGTGGGTGCCATGGGCTCTGTTGATGTGAAAATAAGACAAAACCTCTGAGAATTTAAGAAACATTTACTTTTGCAGTACTAGCACTTACTTGGTAACACAGTTGACCCAGTAAAGAAGTCTCAAATCCTTTTATAACATCAACAGTCCTAAGGTTCACGTAAAGATCATAGTTAACTTTCTGCATTTTATGAGAAAGTTGTAACATCGAAGAAAATATTTAACAGTGTTGATGTAACACACTTTGGACTATAACATTTGTATAGGCTGGTAAGGGAAGGGGGAATAGGTGGGAAATTGCTTCTCTCACATTTGTATTTTCAGGCCTGTTACAAGAAGCCATATATTGTCAGTCCTTCGGAACTGGTTCAGGATAGCCCATGAGCACAAATAGCATTTTTTTCTGAAGTGGTACCACAGTTCCTTATCAGTCTAATAATCTAGGCCCCAAAACAACATCATCTGTATGTTCACCAACAGCTAATGCATTAAAGTTTGTTTTGCTTTTGTCTAAATTTCAGCATTATTTGATAACAGTTTTACATGATACATATAATCATCAAGAATCAAGGACATAATGCAGTAACTCTGATGCTACTAATATAAAGAGGTGTTTATAGTTAAAGTTCAAAAAGTGTTTTGAAATGTAAAACTGCAACATTATTGAGCCACAAACATGTGCTATTATTCGGTCAAAAGCCAAACTTGACTGCTTGCATAGCACAATTGCACTGTCGGTGTTTCCTCACTGGTACTGATGAAATGGTAAATCCCTCAATAGCTCCCAGAGCCACAATCGGCAGCAGTCAATATGTTCAGGGCATCCCCTTGCCTATAACAGTCCAAATCTATTTAACAAAATGAGGACACTATTAAGCAACATATGCAGCGGCTGAACTTATCCAGGGTTGATACAATCACGGAAGTTTTCACATGCAACAACTCTTCAGTCCACAGAGATACACACCTTGAACGGTGAGATGCTTGACCAGGCAGTGCTGTGTTTTAGCCTTTTTGTCCTGAGCAATACAAACATAGTCCCCTCCATCCTGGATAGAGATGTTATGGAGGATAAGTTCCAAGGTGACATTTTCACCATTGATATTTGAAATCGTTGCATTCAGCTTCTGAAGAGCATCAAGGTTCTTGCAAACAGGCATGGGTAGCCCTCCAAAGGGAGTCTGTGAGGCGTGAGCACTGAGTTTATACCACGATAGATTCTCAAAGGTGAACTTGTCTGCCGTGCATTGCAAGGACATGTTATCCTTCTCTGTGAGTTGATTCCGAGGCTGCAGATTAATTTCAAGACCCCCTGCAAATTAAAAGAAATTCCTACTAGGTTGTACATTTTGTTACTAATGTTAACTTGAGAAAATTTCCTGGAAAACCTGCAAATATAGTCTTATTCTCATTTTACGCAGATATAGATGAGGAAATAAAGCACTTTTACTTACAAATCACAGCGATTAATTTTATAAAGAAAATAACGTCATTAAGCAACATACTCGATATAGGTCAAAGATTGGTCTGCAAAATGAATAGAGTTCCTCTTCTATAAAGATTCCTAGCAGCCTAAGGTGATTCTTAGCATTATTTTATGGTTTAGATGGTTTAAAGTATACCTTGTGGTGGATTTTTAGATTTGAATTAAATTTTATTTAAATTAATTTTGATTTAAAATGTTATTTCGAAATATAAGTATGGAGGCTGATTTTCAAGAAGACAGAAGCTCTTTTTCACAGTTTTGAAAATGTTACTCTTAGTTTTTACAGTATAGTACAACTTCAGTCATTTTGTGACACTAACACAATTTCTCCCTTTCTTTTTTTTTCTTTTTTTTCCCCAGTGACTACAATAGCCCAATAGCAATCACTGTCAGCACAATAGTGCCCGGTCTACATTATTTTCATAAATGGCCTGTCACTCCATTGATGCCAGCAGAACTGAGCATTCAGTAAAAGGTAATTAGTGATTTTAAAGACTGCATTAGGAAAATATTCAGTTGGACATATGAATTATAAAAGACAGAAATCAAAAAACAGCGTTGAAGCTCATGTCATTAGTAAAGCAGAGGAAAGAAGAGTAATTTTTCAACAAGGTATACTTACTGGTCACATGAAAGGAGATAACTCTCTCACTTGACCCAGCTTTGTTTGTAGCTGTACATCTGTACAAAGCAGACACATTTGCTGCTTGAATCACAAGGGTGCTCACAGTCTACAGAAGAACATTTGAGTGTTAGTGTAATAGCTCAGCAAAGTGTTGTGTAGGTATCTGGAAAACTGAAGATGCCTCCCCAAAAATGCAAGATGTCGTGCGCAGTTCATTACTGTTACTTACAATTTTTTTTGCTTAAATGTGTAACAATAAGAGAAGACAACAAAAAGTAACCTTCCAGAATGCACACTTCAGTGTACACATTAATATTTTTCTCTCTCCTTTCCAGACTCTCCATACTCCACCTGATGCAGTTAAATGGTGACATTAATTCACCTAACTCCTCATCCATAAAGAGTAAGCACTGGCATCTAAGTAAATCAGGTTCTTCAACAGAGGAACTTTGGGTCAGTGTCTAAAATATTTGAAACATCTCTCTCTCTTACTTTCAGCAGGAGTTTAAATGACTAGGCTAGAGCAGATCCTTAACTTTTAAGAGGCTAATATTAGACAAAAAGAGTCTAATCTTTAATGACATATTTCCAGAATCTTGGACCACTGAACAGTGTTAAACATTTCCAAGTAAGAGAAAAAAAAATGTGCTCACCTTTGTTTTCCCAGCAATGGTAACAACTCGATGTTTAATTTCAATTTGATTCCCACCCTTTCTCTCTGAGATCACTTTCCATTTCCTGCACGAATATGGATTGGCTCCTGAGCGAACTTTTCTGAGAAATAGGTAGAGACATATGCGTTAAATAAGGAGAATATTAGCTCTTCAGGAGTGTGGGTTGTTGTTGTTCTCTTTATAATACACAGATACTTACCCATACATCACTTATCTAAGTGGCCACACTCTACATCTGAGAGGGAAGAGTACCTTCTGGAAACATTTCTATTAAATTGCACCCTATAACCTTCTGAGACCTTTGTGCTCTGTAAAGTAAGAATTCCTCGAATCTAAAGGTGAATCTCCTAATTAATCTGCCTATGTCAGCTCAATCAGGATGCTTGGAGGAAAGCAGCTATTCTGGGTACAAACCTCCATTCATAAATGGAGGATTCAAGTTAATTTAGTTCAAAGGAAGACAAGAGACACACAGAAATCACTGAAGTCCCTAAAAGACTTTCTTGAGGACAGTAACCCTTGTGTAGGAAGCAACCAGGCACCAAAGGAAGAAACTAGTGGAAGTCATTTTAAAAACAACAACAGGAAAGAAGATTTTTTTTTTTTAAAAAAAGGAAATCTGGGTTTATGGCAGGCGTAGATAAGGAAGGCTGCGTGAATCTCGGTCAGGCACTCTCTCTATCATTCCCCAGCATCAAGCAGTGTACTTCCTCTGAGATATACACTTTCACATAGATAAAGAGCACCCATATACTCAGCGCTTGACTAGGGCAAGAAAGAAAAAATAACAACAACAAAACACTAAGTTCTGCAATTAGCAGAAAGAGCAGATTTCCTGTGTTCGGGATTGAGTTTTGGGCCTGCAGCTGTCCAGTGAGAGATCTGATGGGACAGAGTTGTCTTCAAAATCCAGCACAAACCAGGATACCTTCAGGAAGGCACAAAGACAGCAAACAAGAGCTGCTGGCTTCTCGCTGAGTGAGGCCCTTAGCTTTACAACTCATCGCCTACACCCTCAGCAGAGCCTGCCTGGGGCAGCCTGCCTGTTATGCAATGCAGTCCTTTCTTGAGCAGTTACTGGGTTAGTTTTAACCATGTCCTACAACACTAAGCCGCTTTGAGCCTACAGTTTTCACAGCCAAAAGCCATAGAGAGAGATCTATCTGGTGACAGCAGTTCCTGGGCCTAAAGTTTGCTGTGTCCAACTCTGCCAAGCCACTGATACTTGTACAGGGTAGCCCTAGCTTCCCAGTCTAGCTCAGCCAAGTCTGAAATTCAGATGGAGGAAGACATTATGTTTACATTTCAACCCCGCAGTTCTCATCAAATGCCAGTCTAAAACTAGCTAGCTATGCTAACTCTGTCTCTAGCTGAGAGCAGGCTTAAGAGAACATCTCAGAAACAAGCAGCCATGAAAGTAGAGAAGTTTTCCAGTTATGTTCATTTCCCCCAACGAAGCTCCATGTCCTCTGGGAGGGCATCTCAGGGAAGTTAGTGTTCCTGACTTATGCCCCATATCAGAAACTCTATCTGCACATGGCTTATATTTGTGCTCAGTAAAGAGCCTGGTCATGATGGCAATAAGCAAATGGACACCAAAAAAAAAAAAAAGGACAATACCCCTGCCAAAATCCCTGAAGTGCTACAGAAAATAGAATAAAAGCTGCCATATCACTTATCACTTACTGGGGGCTGAAAGTGCATTCCTCCTCCAGCTGCCAGTACCACAGGATGGTCGTGGGAGGCGGGACTGCGTAGACAGTACAGGTGAGTGTCTGAGTGGAACCAAACTTGTAGGAGTCGACGGGCGCCAACAACGCGTTCTCGCCAATCTGAGGAGGGACTAGAGGAGAGAGGCAGCATATTACCCTTCCGGAGGGGACAGCCTCTCTTCTGTGAGAAAGGAGGGATATCCTTGGACTGCATGGTATAAAGAATCTCTCACAGCAACTAACTCACTGTCCCCTACTGTTTCATCCTTTAAGAATCTGGCTGTCCTCAATGACATCCGACCTCAACAGAGAGCAACTCCAATTAAAAAAGCGCACATGAGGAAGAGGTGAACAAGCCCAACACCTTGCAGGACCTGGCCCTCAAGACACAATGCTTAACAGTGCTAACAAAAACCTTTTGTATTATCCATTAGTTTTAAAATGTAGCATTCACATTTGCACCACTACTTGCAGCCATTAAAAGCTTATTACTTCCCAGCTTTGATCCCACTGCATTTAGGTTTGTTGCCCTTTTCAGGACCTGTGGTTTGCAAAGGGCTCAGGCTAGGCTGTTTCCTGGGGAGCAGAGAGGAGGAGGAGGGTTCCCCGGCAGAGCAGAAGAGAAGGGGCAGGAAGGATGGGTGAGGCAGGCCAGGATGGGCCAGGGTGGGGAGGGCTCCAGCAGCGAAGCAAGCGGGAGAGAGCGCAAGGGCAGGAAGAGAGCAGGACACAGAGACTTAAGAAATAATATACAGAAAATAAAAAGGAACACACACACACGTCATCACAACAAGCGCCTGCAGTCTCTCGAGAGGTAAATCGTGGACAGGGCTGGTTGCAACAAGGATGAGCCATCTCTGCATTCCCATGGCTAAGGTTTTAAGTGATCTCCTTCAGGCCCTTTTTCCCCTCCCACCACTTCAATCTTCACAGCACTGAGACAAATTAAATACTGGAAATGGTAATATACTTTGCCTACATGCAAAAGAAAGGTACCCCTCACATATCACTTACCATTCACAAGGAGGTTGAATGTATGCATCTTTTGCATCTTGTTAGTGGGGTTTGTAAGTACAACAGTGTAATTCCCAGAGTCCTTCTCAGTTGCGTCATTGATTATTAATGTGTACCCAAGTTTAACTGTGTGGTTTGCATTCATGGCTTTTCCATTTTTATACCTAAAGAAAATATATGGTGCTTTCAATATTTCTAGAATTTACCTCGACTAAGAAAAGTTCAGTTTTTCTAATGTTTTCTGCCCTGATTCTTACCATTTTGCCTCTGGTGGAGGATATCCTTTATACCTGACAGGAATTTTGACTGTATCGCCTATCTTCGTCTCAACTACATTCTCCATTTTCTCCAGATTGATAAAAGGTCTTTCTGCAAAATAAATAAATAAATAAATAAAAACATAGTATTTTCTCATTGACAGAAATGTAAACTGTCTCCATTTGGGTTTGCATTTAACAGCAGATGACAGAGAAAGGCATATGATGGGATACCATGAAACAGCACAGGCAGCTTCAAACAAGCCTGAGTCCTAAACCCCAAGTTGAGCTCTGCAGAGATGGACCCACCTGCCCACAGCCCTTTCCCTCACACAGAGGAACAGACCAGTTCCTTCACTGAGGAGTTCTCGAGTGCAACAGAGAAGGGGCTTGGCACAGCACCCCCGTATTTCCACATACATATATGTATCATAAAACGGGCTTGATCCATTTAAAGAAATAAGAGTATTCAAAAGTGCAAGTTACTTAATTGAGAAGAGGTTGAAAAATGTTTATTTGAACGCTCTATTTGCAGTTACAGAATACTCTTAAAAGCTGTACACTACATTTAATAACCAGCATGCAGACTAAGAGCCCACTGGCTGAGGTTTAAGACGGCATTGATTAATTTCTCACTATACACTCACTATAGCATTCACTATAGCAAATGATCTGGGTCTGGCTCCTGGGTCTCTTCTATCTTGAATCACTGTGTTTGTTACATAATAAGTTTGAAGGCAAAATAGGAAGCCCTCTTAAATCAGACCTCAGGAAAATTGGTATCCTCCATAATATAGAAAAACCTTTGCCTGACAGTCATTGAGAAATGGCCATTCTCATGCCGTCAAAAGTTTTCAAGAAATAATCCAGTGGAAACTGCTGGGGCTCTGCCCAAGAGGACCTTGAGAAAAAAAGACTGTAGGATGTGGCCCCATACTTATCTATGCACTTAACCAAAGTCATTTCCTTTGCATTGTTTCCATATGACCAGAAATGGAGTCAGATATACACAACATAAAGACCAAAAGGATTATTCTCCTACGCTGGGAGACTGTCTCCTGCCTCACAGAGCCACTGTCTCAGAGAGCCACCGAAATCTAACATAGGCTCACTTGGTGTGAGAAAAGCCAACCTTTATACAGTTATCCACAGAAACTACTTTTATAGTACAGTACAGGACACCACAGAATAAATTTATTTTACTGTCCATTTTCCTATAGGATTTTATACCTCTCAATAATAATCACATTCACTATCCTTAACAGATGTATAATCTTGTGAAATAAATATAACTATTAAAGATCGGGCTTATAATCTTGTGAAATAAATATAACTATTAAAGAATGGGCTAATGAATGAAATAATGTAGTTAATTGCTGTATATTGAAGTTCTTTATCAAACAAGTGGGTCATATATATCATGCAGATTCTGCATCCTAGTAATCAATCCCAACTCTAAAACAACCAACAGAACTGAATGTGAACATCCCATACCATGGATAATGAAGTAACTACTGTTTTTCATGTTCATACGTCCACTGGATGCTGCACAAGTGTATCGACCTTTATCACTTAAGGAAACACTGTCAATGGTAAGAGTGCTTACAAACTTCTTCACCTCTCCTGCAGTGGTTTTTAAATCCCTTATGGTTGCACGCTTTTCCTGTAACAGACAAATGATAGAATTGTTTCGGAAATGCTTATTCTTCCTCTCAACTTTTGCAAAACTGTATATACAACAGACTAGACTTTGTGTATTATCAGATGTTTTGCTATTATCACAAAGGAGGAAGCAACATTCTAACTAAATCTTTTTCTGTGATGTCAGCACCCTTAAGTTATGGTTTTACCTTGATAGAAGGGTAGTCCCATTTAAAATCAATCCCCACATTCAGCTCCGTCCTTACAGTACAATTTAGAACCAGCTTTTCTCCCACTGCCAGTTCTACTTGGTAATATGGGCTCATAGTTAAGTCATAAATTCGGTATCCTAAAAGGAGAAAAAAGGCATAAAAATGAGGGAAGGAAAGTCTTTTTCACAGTGTCTAACAGGCACTTTCCTAGTCCTCTTAAACTTCTGGCACTGTGTGATGACTGTCCAGAGAAGCCTCGAGAGAAGGGCTGTGTCTGCACTGACCACTTCTGATCTGAGAAGCGTGAGCTGCATTGGACAGCAGTGAAGCAGGACATAGGTGTTTGATCTGAATGCTCCCCAATGGGACTAAGAAACCTTAAGCATGAAGGCAGACAAGACAACCAAAGTCCTAGTGTGACACCCCCTCTGCATATCTCCCATTCCCTGGCATCCCTTCAGAGCCCCGCCTTCCATCTCCTGCCAAGGGATGCCTGCCTCTAGTTCTCTTCAGTCTTGACTTACTAGATAAGTAAATAAAGTACAGAAGAGAGCAACTTTAGGAAAAAAAAGGCTTGCATTGTTAGAAAAGAAAAAAGATCCTCAACATCTATGTAAAATACTAAAAATAGAAGCACTTATTGCAACAGTCAAGCAGAAAGAATACAATACACTGCATTTAAAAGAAAAGTAATGTATATCATAACACCCATTCTGCATTAGCTGCATTGTCAGTGCTGAATAACCTACAGTCTAAGAAAACGTAATTGGTTCAGTATGTTGTATCAAGAAAAATAACATAAGCTATTGAGACAAAAATTTGGCTTACCTACGACTGCAACTATGTATATCACAGACTGGTAGCTTTCGTCATTTATTTTAGCCTCACAGAAGACCATGCCCGCATAGTTGATTAAATGACTGGGTATAGTGAAGCCTTTTTTATTATTCCATGAAATTGATTTACCATCAGGTACAAATATCTTCTCAGGATATCTCTGTTTGAAATATTGATAAAAAATATAAGCAAATTCAAAAAAAAGAAAAATCAAGAAATCAAAGTTTTAAGTCTAATATTTCCCATACAGGATGATCCTAGTTTTAACACCTTATCTCAGGTGATCTTCCTTTCATAGACTGTATTTTCATAACACAGGAGCACGGATGAGTATAGTTACAACATGCACTTTCAAATCATATGCTGAAAAATTCCCAGGGAGAGAAAGAAGTTTTTAAGAAATATATTTAACTTTAAATGATGTATTTAATCATATTGACTCTAACTAATAAAACAATAATGTTTTTTTTCCTTACCGCATGCAGAGATACATTGAGATTTGATACAGTTCCAAGGCATGGTACTACCACTGTTTTATTCTTAGTGATGTATACAATGCCAAGCTGATCACTCACTGAAGTCACAAACGGAGATCTGTAATCTAAAAAAACATTTGGTTGGCAAAGTAGGTATTATTTGTCAAGTGATTTGGAAGCAAAATTTTTCCATTTTTTCTTGTCCTGGTTATTCATTATTTCTTTTCATTTCGTAAACCACTTATATGATAAGACCAAATAGCGAGGGGACTATGTTTTGAGAGGCACAGTTTTATAATACTATTATTCTCAAAGCAGTTATCAGCAGGAGTGTGCACTTCAGAGAACAGCTTCCTGCCACAGCACACATTAGGCTGGCAAAACTCTGATTTACCCTAGGATGACTTTGCTTGCATAAGTATTACAGGAAATATCAGTTAAAGTAGTGACATGCTACATAGACCCCAAAATGGCATGGTCCTTTTCAAAGTGAGTCAGAAATAAAGTAAGTCTGGGGTCTTATAGAACAGGTTAATACATGTATTTAATAATTCTCCATTTTCAAAAATGTTAGCCATAAGTTAGGATAAAAAGGAAACAGGACATATGAGAATATGGGTATCAAGATGTGTGCAAAAAAGGCAGATGTCTCAGTGGATGTGTCTTCTTAGCAGAGTGTAGAACTGAAGGCTTTGCAGGGACTGCCACACACACCTGCATTTCTAGCAGAACTGGAAGCTTGGAACTTAGTTTTTAAAACACAAATAGATGTTACCATTATTGTCAACAAATGCATGGAAACTTTTATTTTTATTTTTTAACAGTATCAGCACAATTGGTAAAAGGAAGGGGGGTATGTCTGTTTCAACAAATATATACAATCTCTACAATCCCCCCTTGTATGAAACTCATACTAAAGTCATTAACGGCTATGCAGTCATGAGGACAGGTTCAGAGCACAGCTGAGAGAAGCAGGCTAAGCTCTGGGCTGGACAGAAAAGCAGACCAAAAGTACTGTGTATGGAAGGCTAATTTAAAATTGCAAACATGGAGATTTTTCTATTGATAGCAGTGAGCATATTGGCCTATAACAACTCAACATGAAAATGAGTAGGAAAAACAATAGTTTTACAGAACTAAAAATTCTAGCATTTAGAAATTTTAATGCCAAAATCTTTTTGAGATGCTTGATACCCTTTATCATTTTGCAGATAAGAACTGTGCAAGCACTTACCTTGAACGTAGACATAAATGGTTGTAGCCGCCTGGTTATCCCTGTAAAGGCACCTGTAGTCTCCTGTGTCATTGCCTATTACTTTTAGAAGAGTTAGTGTCTTACAGTAGGGACCATCGCTACAGTTTGTCACAGTGATTCGCTTCTCAGTGCTGCTCTGGTTGTTTGGCCAGAACCAGTCCAGTGCTCGCTGACCACTAGGAAAGCAAACGTCAGAGAGAAGCATTAGCACGTAGTATCGGTACTATTGCCAAGCTGGCAAAGCTCGGGGAAGTTTTACCACGAAGGGAAGGATGAAAGGAGAGAGAGAGATTCATCTTTACTTCTGTACAAAAACCCGCTGCATAAGTCACCCACATCAAAATCATGCTGGTCAGGTTTGCTCTTACCTGCAAGTAATATTTAGAGTAGCATTTGCAGTTATTGTGAGGATATCTTTCTGGATGCTAAGGCTTGGCTGATCCAGAGAAATACATAAACCTGCAAAAAAATATATACGACAAATCTCAAATCAAGGCAATAAGACAACAAAAATAAATGCTATTTAATCAGGAAAACACAATATATGCCATAAGTTTTAAGTGGACACTTTTAACATCATCTGCTTAACAGTGTAGGGGTAAATAATGGCTTTTCACACATCCCAGAAAGTTCAAAAACTCTGTCATAACAGGAAGACGAGGCAGATGGTCGGGACCTAGCTGCGGAGCACAATTCACTGAGCCAGGGTGGAGTTCCTGTTTTTTTGCATGGCCAACTTCAAGGTCTACCGAGAGGATGTGGGACATTGAAATACAGCAAAACCTTCATGTGATGATCTCACCCCCTGGGGAAAGGCAGCACCGGCTTTTCTTGCAACAAACAGAATATATTTATACGCTCCGAGCCTGCTGATTAAAGAGCCCTGAGGAGAATTAGGTCTCCGTGTCCACCACAAATTCAAGGTGCCAAGACCCCAGTGCTGCTTTGGTCCGCGGCGTCTCCCCAGTGCTCTCCCTCCCTGCCTGCCCGCGCAGCTCCGCGCTCGGGGTGCCGCCGTCTCCCACCCCACGAAGGGCTCCCGCCGTTGACAGGTCCCGCCGCCGCCCGCCCGGCTCCCTCCTGGACAGCGCGCCCCGCCGCCGCTTACCGGGAGGCAGGCAGAGCAGAGGCAGCAGCAGCAGCAGCAGCAGCGGGAGCGGGAGCGCGGCGCCGAGCGCCATGGCGCGGGGAGCTGCCGGGGCCGCCTCGGCTGCGCGTGCGGAGCGACCCGTCGCGACGGCAGCGGCACCGGGACGNCGCCCCGGGGCGGTGCCTGCCCGCCCCGCCCCGCCAGCGGCCGTTGGGCCGTTAGTGAGCGGCCGTTGGGCCGTTAGGGGCTCGGCGGGGAGAGGGTATGGGGCCCCGTGCGGACTCTCCTCACAGGGCGCCTCGGGCGAAGCGCGGCCTCCCGCGGGCGCTCGTCGTGGTGCAGGAGGCACCAGCAGCTTTCTGGAGGCAAGGAGCTTAGGACCTTACCCAGGCGTGCGCTTAGCTTGTGGGCAGCCACCTTCGCCGTGCCGCTCGCGAGCGCCCTGCCAGGGGCACCCGCTCTGTGTATGCAATACACTGCGCCCGGGTTACCTGACCAAAACGGGCCTCAACAAATCCCACAACTTCCCCAAAGATTCCCCTTTCCCATCCTTTTAACAGCCAAATCCAGCACTCCTTGTGCAGCTAGTGGCTGTCCTTTCACCCCAATGGTTTGATTTTTCCCCCAAATTAACCCAACTAGAACTGACTTTAATCAAAAGTCACAGTTGAAAGACAAGCTCATGAAGCAGCCCTTGGAGGAAAATAAATCTGTGGGCATGAATGCTTTATCCATGCACATAAACATACAACCTCAGGGGCAAAACAAAACATCCGCAGTAACCGATTGATTGAATAGCAGGTAGACAGATGTGGCTCGGTAGATAGATAAAGCAGTGGATGGATAAGTAGATATCTAGTAGGCAAATGGACAGAAACTCATACTTACATATGCTACAGTTTTCTTTTTACCTGCAAAACTGTATGTGAGCCTGTCCACACATGAGTTAAGTCAATGAAGCAGTGATTTTATTTTGCATGCTGTGCCATTCCAACTGTTTTACTGTATTTGGGAATTGGTGTAATTTCCTTTGAAACATCCCTGTTGCTCACAGAAAAATACAAGGACAAGGAGAGAAGTTAAATTTCTATACTTATTTTTTTCCAGAGATCCAATAAGACCCATGAAAGTCAAAGAAGCATCATACAGTTGGAGAAGTGGCAAGTGGGCCTCATGCAGATGAAACGTGTTATTGCTGTTCTGATGAGCTCTTTAACCAGTAAATTGTAGCCCTCACCTTTCTCCATCATACTGTTGCTTGGCTCAGTGGGATATCTCAGTAATTTTGCAAACTTCAGCTATGACTATTGAACAACTGTCTCTTGCTGTGAGTAGTGTGGAGCTAGTGAAGGAATCCAAGCATGAGAATCATAATCCAGATAACTGAGTGAATAAAAGGGTGAGATTTCCTCTCTGCGTGGAGACTTCGATTTGAGAATCTGTTTCTTCCTGCGATCACCTAGACAACGTGAAACGGCTTCTAATGCTACATCTACCCTCAGGCTCAGCCTTGCATGACCAAAAACGCCATCAAGATTTCTAAAGACCGGCTTAGCTCAGAAAAGCCTGACACTGCCTTGGACAGATGATACCAGTGATGAGTGCAGGGCTGGCACGAGCTCCCTGGACCTACCTACCTACCACGGTGCCACCAGCCTTCCTGCTGCACTGCGTGGGTCTTGGTCCGGCTCAGTGCTGCACCTGGAGATCTGCAGGAGAACTAGTACCTCATAGGTGGGACACCCTTAGTCTGCGTGATTCCCGAGTCTTCAGTCAGATCAGTTCCCTGCTAATACAGCATATTCTAAAGCCCCTGAGAGGCTTAGTCCTTAACCCCCCTGCCTAACCCTTCAGATGGAGGCTCACAACAAACCTCCTTGGAGTTTGTTTTCAGCCTGGTGTTAGCCTCCTTCCTGCAGCCTCCAAAGGAGAGAAGCCGTTTCCGTGACACAATCACGGGGAACGATCTGTACGGCAGGAGGAGGCACGAAGTCGTGCCTCGGCCAAACAGGGACAGCAAACTTTTGTTTATGCATCTGCTCCCCCGGTCGCCAAAAGCTCATTAAGAACAAGACACAAAGAAGCAGCAGAGAAACCGGACAAGAGGCTGGCAGCTCCGTCACTCCCCCTTCCCTCCCCTCTCCTGCTTGTCACGACTCCTCCACACTCGCTCACTCCAGTAGCACCTCCCGGCTGCCTGGGAAGGCCAGCCAGGACAACTGCAGCAGCAGTTCTAGCGAAGGTGGCCCTTCGCTAGCTTAATTATTTAAATAACAACCTGGCGGGAGATAAGGGCTGTGCTGGAAACATTGATTATGTTCTTCCTTGCTGCTGTTTGTAAATGGTCCCTGGCAGCCAAAGGTGTGTAACTCTTATGTGAAGGCCCTTCATTTGGAAGGGAGCACTGAGAGCACCACTACCTTTAATACTATTCCTGTTTTCTCCTGTGCTAGTACTAGCAGGAGCAGCAGAGAGGAAACTTGCTTGCCCCTACCATGCATAAACACACACACATGTTCACTGCATGGAGAGGAAAGAAGCAAATTCACTCACAGGAGTGAGGGCTGGTTGTGGGGAAACACAGCTGCCGTGAAAACCAACTTTCCCCCTGAGCAAAATACCTGCATATTTACAGAAGATGAAAAAGCCTTGCTGGATCACTGAGATACAGCTGCTGAATTAATGCGGGATGAGACCTTGCGAAAGCCAGGCGGGTAGGCTGCAAGTGCCTGGCAGAACACATCTGGGACGCAGCAGCCAGTGGGTGCTGCGGGCAGCTGGCGGGCACGCTCACATGCCACAGCTGGCGCAGCAAGGGCCTCAGGCGCCTGATAAAAGGGTGGAAGCATGTTGTGCATGTGAATAGTAGCTGTGAGAGTTCTTGGGGAAGCTAAAAAACTTAAGATTAGCTGCTTTAAGGAGCATTTTGTGCGGTTTAACACCATTTGTACCCATTATAATTTTATGCTATCTACCTAGTGTGGAAGTTACCCACTGCAGATACCGCTGCAGCCCCTGGGGCCAGGCACTTTGGCTTCATTATAGTTCTCATTGGACATGCTTTACTGGTCCCCCTATGCTGATAAACACTGCCAAGGTACACATGAAAGTACACCTGAGATCCTACACCAGGAAGAAAACAGGATGGCAGGTATTTCATATCAAGTACCATCATTGCTTTTCATATAGGTCGCATGCAAAAGCAGAAATACGCTCAGCATCTCACTATATCTGTAGGCTTCAGATGATCTATTGGTTTGCAGGTCATATTGCAAGCATTGTGTTCAAAGGACAAAAATTATCATTCAAAACAGAGATAAAATCACCATCCTAGGTGAAAACAGGCATGGAAAGAGGAATGAGAAAACATAAGCTCACTTATTTACAGATAGAGTTGCCTAAGGCAGAGCATGCCAACAGTGTTAACACTTTTGCTGGAATCTGTGAGGATGTCACTGATACTAGTTGTGAGTTCTGCATGTGTGGACATCCCCAGAAGAGCTGTATTCTAGCTAGGTGGGATACTGATGGTAACAAAATTGGAGGAGCAGGTTTCATGCTGTCAAGGCCTGGATCAGTCTAACTTGCCTTAGATATGTTGCTTCATTCCTACATGCCTAATTGTAGTTGGAGGTCCATGGAATTTTAGGAACACACCTTTGAAAAATTAATTTCTTCCTCTGTTTATTTGCTTGCTCCCTTCACCTCCTAAACTTCCACCTCCATTTTCTGAGCTGTGATAACTGTTCATGCTAGAACATTAGCCCTTCATTTGTCTCACCAGGCTGGGCTACCCACTACACACACTACTCTGTAACTTTTTGGGAAAAAGACAAGTGCATTTAATCTTGCATGACTTTTTTAGCCTTGTAGTCCCTGGTAATCTCTCTCATACTTGGCGCAGGAAGCAGCTCTGAAGCACAACTCTGAGCAGGAAGCAACGGCAAGGCAATTAGGTAATTCAGTGTCTGGGCCCCTGGAAGTTGCTCAGTCAGGTTAATGGATGGGGGAACTGGTGACAGGGACAAGCTACTGATTCTTATATTGGGGTAAGTGGCCTGCACTTTTTTTTACCTTTTTTTTTGGCAGGGGGTGCCCCAAAGTCAGTAGGTGTGTGAAAAAAAAGTCTGAAACCTTCTAGAGAAGAAAAAGACTTTTGTTTTGTTTTGTTTTGTTTTCAATAGCTCATAGGTTCAGGGCACTCTCTCTGCCTCCTCTCCTGTGAAGAGATTTGCATCTCACAAAAGCATCCTCACCTCCATGATGCAGGAATGGAGAACAGTATTCTTTGGTGCTCTGTCAACATGGCTACATAGTTATGCTGATTCCCTTAATATTCACTGAAGGAAAAAGAGTGCAAGGGAGCAAACATGGCTTTGCTCAGAAATAGAGTTCTGTAGGATTCTGGATCCCATACCTGTGAATATTTAAGTATTGGCCTGAAGCTGGGCCCTCCACATTCTCAAATGATAACAAAGTAGGAGTGGAATAAAGCATGAAAGAAATCCCTTTCTCCCTCTCAAAAATTAATAATGACCAGATGATTAATTCCAATCAAGATGAATTATGGAAAACAGACCAGAATAATAAGTAAGAAAAGCAAAACAATACTTTACAGTGCAAGTTATTTGGTCTATGGATCAGTGAAAATTTTGCCCTATGTATCAAATGGGAAACAGTTATCTCTGAAAACCCATGGAGTCCCATCTGACTCCCAGATAAAAGTGAAAAGAAAATGTACCATTTATTTATTTTTAAAAAGGTGAACAGGAGGACCCAAGAAATTCTAGAGCTTACAGGCTAATCCCAAAGCCTAGGAAGGTACTAGACAAATTTAGTTTATTTACAGCACGTTTGTAAGAATATCAAGGATAATAGAAAGATTTTTCAAGCTATAAAATGGAACAATTCTGAATAAATTGTGTCAAACATTTTTCCTTTTTTTTTTTTACCAGATAATTTCCTCTGTGTGCGGACTGAATTGTGGGATCAATACTATCAATGCAATCATCAATGCAATCAATATTAATACAATATTTGTATTGTATTAAGTCGTTAGACTGTGCACAAGACCAGGTGCTTTCCTAAGCCAACTAGGTAAAGAGGTCTTGATCAAAGTCTAACTGGTTGGAAAACCTCTGTCATGAATATCTGAAGGTGTCATGCAGGGAGCCAGCCTATTCAAGTATACACTGACAACAAATTATTCCACCGGTGTAAAGCAATCCAGTTACTTCCAAATTGCAGAAGGAATTTGTTGTGTTTGGGCATTCAGTGCCTCTCTGCCATGGGAATGCCTTGGGGTCTAGTAAGCATTTTATTGCACTGCAGCCTTTCACTGGTGAGGAAACTAATAAGTTGTCTCT
Source organism: Crypturellus undulatus (assembly GCA_013389825.1). Lineage (NCBI taxonomy): Eukaryota > Metazoa > Chordata > Aves > Tinamiformes > Tinamidae > Crypturellus > Crypturellus undulatus. Next base: position 128,542 of record VWPW01028144.1, on the reverse strand, counting down.
CCTCCCTCCTAACATATTTTCTTAAACAAAATGTATATGGAAGTGTATATCTTTGGCTATCTGAGCTCTGTCATATCTGCCTGAGACCGGCCAAAGCATTAAAAACTTACGAGTCAGGTAGATAGAAAAAAAAAAACATGTAAGTCCCATTTCCTTAGGAAATCAGACTAAAAATTGTAGATGACACCAACAGGAAAGAACTGCCAGCACTTTGTAGGACAGGATTAGATTCTGACACCAGTGAAAAATGGACCAAAACAAGTAAGACAAAACTTAGTGAGACAACTGAAAGTCCAGAATGCACTCAAGCACTTCTCTAAAAAGCATTTGGAAAGCAACACCAAGTGCATAAATGCAAAATGAGGAAGAACTGAGTAGATAGCTCTTCTGCAGAAAGGGTCCCAGCGTTGTGGTGGGACCCTGTGTGATGTTGCTCATGGTGTGTGTGAAGCCTGGAGNGCTCTTCTGCAGAAAGGGTCCCAGCGTTATGGGACCCTGTGTGATGCTGCTCACGGTGTGTGCGAAGCCTGGATAAAACTACCTGAAATGGGTGAGACCTCAGATGACAATATTTCTCCATTTTGACACCTGTGGGGATCACAGTTTCAGAGAGAATTAGGTAAAGTGGAAGCAACCTAAAGGAGAGCAGATCATTGTCAGGAATTAAGAAACAACCTGCAGGAAAAAAACTCAAAGAATTGAGTTTGTTTTCTCTATAAAAACAGATCAGACAGATGAGTACGTTAACAACCTTACAGTGCATATGGACTATTAGAAAGATCAATTATTCACATGATCACCGAGGGAAAAGAAAGGAAATAATCTACCTAATTTTCTAGACAGGAGATTTATATCCCATATTATAGAACACTTTCAGACTTTCAGGATTGTTAAGCACTGGATAAAGTGGTCTACACAGTTTGGGATTGACAGAAGTTGAGATTTTTAAGATCAGGTTAGACAAATCTCTGTCAGGGATAAATTTTAATTTGGGTTTACAACAGAAGTAGAGATTAGATATTCTCCTGAGATTAATGCCAATGCATGTATACATGTTTGATAGGAACATATTTCATGGTTTGCTTGTCTTTATTAAAACCGGTCAAAAATGAAGCACTTCTTTTTTGTGTGAAGTATAAATTATTCAGACTACATTTTCATCTTCTGAACTGTTTATTCTTTTACATTTTGTTCGGTGTGGGAGGTATGTGGGAGTGAGTGTTTTTGTTGTACTTCTTTTCTGACCCTCACCCAAATAATCATACACACCGCCCCAGTTCCAGGTACGAACTCCTAGCGTGCTAAAAATGCATAAATTCCTCAGGACAGAATTTGATGGGGACTTCTGAAATATGTCAACAGTTGCCAAAGTATAAGCAGCACCTTATAATGATGGTTGGATAAGTGCTTCCCAAATTAGTACAAATGGCAATTTACAGTACATGTGTCAATAGCGTGTGCTTTTTCTCAGTTAGGACTTGCCAATTTGTTTAAGCAGCACTGGGGAAATGTCCAAACTGGCTTCTTCCAGGTAATTAATTCACTTTGCAAATGTTTTCACAGGCAGCAGAACTTGATGGCAACTGCGTGGCCTTTCCCAGACGGAAGTGTTGTAGCTATTAAGGGACCCACAGTGCAGGGGCTGTGAGTGTAACATAAGGAGCCTTGAGATAAGGAAGAGGGCATCGCAAAGGCTCCCTTGGACCCAGGAGGAATCTCAGGCACTCCACCATTCTTTTGAAGACTTCTGTGCAATAAAATACCTGCCTCTCGCAGTCCTTCCAGATATCCATTGCTACACCCACGTTGAAGAAGGGTGGTTTCAAGTGTTTCATGTGCAAGACAAAAGTTATTTGCATGGTTGATACTTGAAGTGTAATGAATCACTTTAAATCTGTAACGTACAAATGGATCTTTAACACCACGATTCCAGAAGCCTTTTCCTGTGCAAATACAAAATTTTATCTCAACTAATTGGCTATTTGTCTGTTAATCTTTTTCTTTTCTTTAGTTCATGCCCATTTTAATCTGGTACTGGCCATCATTTCTCCTAAAGAAAAGAACCGTTCCAGCAGTGACATGCCCTGTTTCTATTCAAACTCGCACTAAAGGCAGCTCTCAGGTTTGGAGAAGGAGAAGAGCTTAATTTCAGGAGGGATAGCTCAGCTTATTTGCTGATCAGAATGATAAACCTTGACTTACAGAGGTGCAAATCAACTTTCTTCAACCCAGTGAAGCCGATTAACTCAGTTCTTGTAGCCACAGTCTTGAGCCCAAAACCAAAATCCAAACTCTAAACTTTTTGTCTACACATTTTGACTTTTTGAATATATTTGCCTGTGTGGACAGATTGATTACAATTTTTAACATGTGACTACTTTCTCGTACCTCTCATCCAAGCAGACACACCATAACAAACAATATTTCACCATTTCACTGCTTTCTGCAGTATCTATAGCTAAATGAATCCTCTGAACATTTAATAGGATCTCAGAAGGAAAGCATCAACAGGAAAGGAAGTGACCAAACACTCGCTGAATCCCCCACTGAGATTGTGCCACCAGTCAGTCAACCAAAGGTTAAAAACCACATTCCACTTTGTTTTTTTTGGGAGGGGACACCAGAACATGAAGTGCACAAAATTCACAGGCTCATCATTTAGGCCAAGCGGAAACATTAGCTCATGTAGTCTGACTACAGGCTAACAGATATTCTAGATTTATTATAGAAAAACACATGGGGAGCCCACTGGAACACAAATCATGAATATTTAAATGCAAATTTTTAAGAGAAGAAAAGAAGAATATTTAGCAGCAGCCAGAGCCTAACTGAAGTTACAGCCAGTGACTAGCCTATGAAGGGTTCAGTCTCTGCTATCTACTAGTACTACATACCATCCAGGAGGATTTTAGGATCATCAAAAAAAGCAACCTTAACATTACGCTGAGATATTCTTAAAAAGACAACAAGCATTAACTGTACATGCACATATAAATTTGTATTTTTGCTAAAAAATATATATGAACATATGTATTTATTCATGCACATCTATATCTTTTCTTCGGTGGGAGGCTCAGGAATATTTCTGGAATTCTATTAATATACCATGCAGCATAGTAAATACAGCTGATAAGCATTTAAAATCATTTCATTTCACCAAAGAGCTGGCTCAGTGTGTGCAAGGAGCGCGTTAGCATCCCCACCTTCTCACTTATGGGAATGTACAAGATGACCATTCCCTGTCAAGCTCATAGAAGGTGATGAAAAGAAGAACTGACAGCCCTTGCTTGCTGCCGAGATTCAGAGGGAGTTGATTAAAAGCTAACAAGGCCGGAGAAACTTTAAGGAAGGCCAGACCCTTGGGAGGGCCAGAAGGGTCCCTCGAGTCCACCTGGCAACGGCGGGTGCCACCTAGGAGAGCGCCCAGCTGTGTTCTTTTCCACCACCCAGATCACATTTTCCAGGCGAGCCCTGGGTACAAAGCACTGCAGCCTCGGAACATTGATCCTCAGGAGGCCCCGTGGTGCCTCACTGACAGACTAACTGCTGGGATGCGGCGCTCTCTGAAGAGCCGAGGCTTCAGCAGTAGCATCCCTAGTTCAGACTGGTAGAGTAGTGGTGGGCAACGGAGCAAAGGTGAGACAGGGAATGGCAAATCCAAGAATTAGATGTAAACGCACAGGGTGCAAGTTACACCAGTGCAAAAGTAGCCATGGATGCTAAATCTAGAACCTTAAATTAGTAGGAAGGACTCACCACTCTGAAATGTATGGTACCAGTATCATACCGTAGGGGGTGAAAACCCTGTAGGCTCTCTTGTGGACTTCAGAATATCCGAGGTTTGATTTTCCCTCTGTAAAATACCATGGGACATAAGCCGGTAGTCATTCCCTGTTAAGCCTGAAATTAGACTCTTTATTGTCAGAAATTCAGTGCCAGCACTGAGTCACTGGCACCGCATACCTCCTTATTCTTTGACATCTGTTAACTGCTGTGTGCCAAGAAAAAGGTAACTGAGCAGTTCAAGGAAGGAAGACATTGAGCTCAGGGTCACTTGCACCTGCCAAAATGAGTTACTTTACTGTAGATGACTTAGAAGTACAGGAAGGCTTGTTTCATAAAGGAAGGGAATCCAAGTGCAGAATTGGCATTAAAAGTCACAGCCAATTGTTTTTCTCTTTCTTTCTTCTTTCCAGACAATGTAACAATTGTGGACAAAGAAGTAAGAATGAATCTCTCTAACGTCCACAGATGTACCAACATTCCCTGAGCTGTAGCTAATGCTGTCTCTTCATTCCTTTCCCTGACTTCGTAATTTACGTTATCCACACAGTTTAACTCACGATTTGCTACCCTCTTGCCATTTTTTTTCAGGTGAACCTGTGAAAATATTTTGGTTGAACTTGTGCAAAAATATTTCAGGCAAACCCCAAGTAGGGATGTCAAAATATGCTAGGAGAACAACATGCCTACTGATGTGTAATAATATTATCCAGTTATTAAAGGAAGCAAGTGGGAAAATATTGGTGTATAGTTTCTAAATAGCAGGAAAAAAGTGACAGGCCCTGATTAAAAGTTGGTAAAAGATTTTGCGTTCTGTTTCCTTTTCTTAATCCTCTTGACCTCCTGAGCAGAGCCCCAGGCAGCCGGGAGAGCCGCCCAGACCTTCTGTGGGACACGCAGATGAGTCGGGCAGGTTTGCCATGCTCTGCTGGCGCGCAGGCAGTGAAAGTCACTTCTGCAGCCTCTAGCCTTCCTCTTGGCTATACACGTGTCACCAGGAAAACCGAGTCCGGGCTCACTACTTTCTCTTCCGCCCCTTCAGTTCCACATGCTTCCTGACCCCTGGCTCCTCTGCCGAGAGGGCTGGCCACCTGCACACCAGCTCTGTTAACACAGTGACATCCTGTACCTTCCACGTGGCCAGAATTCAGTGTTTTCATCAAGCCCTACGACAGCTATGTGATGGGGGTGTATTTGGTTTCAAACTATCTTTGCAACTGGAAGACAAACAGTGTTTCTGTGAAGTGCAGCAGTGATAACTGAACAGCAAAAAAGTTACCAAAAAACACACATCACGCATGCTGCTTTCTTGGCCAGGCTAACAAATGCCTCATGGGGAAGGGGACCATCCCTCCAAATGCTTCTGCAAAGGGACATCCTGTTGGGAATCCATTTTTTCCCCCTGGTTGTTGTGGAAATTACAACACCTCCAAGTAGGAATCTAGAAAGGATGACAGATCCGTGCTGTACCCATTTGGCCCCTCATTGACAGATGAAATGTGGCATTTTTAAAAACACGTGATTATCACTGTCATGTTAGTCATATTGTCACATTGTCAGTGCGCAGATATTAACTCCAGATTCAAAGTCATTATATTTGCGTGCGGCACTTCTGGTCTCAGCTGGAATTCTCTACTCATTATTATTTTTGTAAGGCCCTTAGCATGTCTTATCTATTTGGGATAAATCAATATTAAGTATTGTAATGTTATAAAGGAGAATAATAGGATGGCATAAAAAAATCATTTGCACCTTCTTCTATATTCCCAATCCAAATGGCTGGGTAACTTTTCTGTTTTCAGGCAAATCTTCTCTCCTTGAGAAATGCTTCTGCTAAAAAAAACAAAACAAAAGAGCCGCACCTGGAGGGTTAGTAGGAACCATGTCCAAGGTGGTAGTCTGATTGATAGAGAAATAAACCAACCTAAAAAGGCAGAGCCAAGATGAAAAATATATCTGTCCCCAAATATTCAGGATTTGAAGAAACAAAATGACTTCTAAGTCTCCTCAGAGTTCAACCTGATCTTTTTCCTACCATTGTTTATCAAACTCGCTGGATGGTGGCTATTCTAGTGCTACAGCAGAGCCAATCCCTGCCGTTTGCTGCCGTTCAGTCCTGACACAGCAGTGAAAGACTGAGCGGGAGAGACAGGGCTGTCCCATCTGAGTCACTGCTGCTGTGCCCAGGAGGGCAGGGGCAGTTGCACAACACTCTGCTCTCAGTGCGCACAGATCTGGGAGGGCTGAGGAAGTGCAGAGCACATTAATGAGGGCTTCACTGCAAGATGCTCTTTTGTCTGGAAGTAACTGGGAATTGCAGCTTCTCCATCCCTATGGTCAAAGCATTAGGACCAGGTCTGCATCACTCTCAACACTGAAGTGATCTTTTGTGTATTTGTGCCTAAACATGAACAAGCTGAGTTCTATAAACAAGGCAACTGAACCCCGAAGGAACCTACGTTGGGCATCAAGATTTTCAAATCAAAGATAATTCTGTTTCTCTGCTGGGCAAGAGTTTCTTGCTGGGCAAGAGTTGCAAGGCAGAGTTTCAAGCAAATCTAACTGTTGTGAGCAATCATAGTGCTCGTAACTGGATCTTTCCTCTAATCCGGATTGGAATTGCTGTTTCTTTTAAACACAGTTCAAAGCAAGAAACAAAATAACTCAGTTGGGAGAGATAACTACACTTAAATAATTTTAGTCCATTGTCCTACAGAAAAAACTATGCCCTCACATTGTTCATCCAACTCTCCATCCAAAGCCCAGCTCTCCTTACTAGTTTTTGAATTAATTGGCCAATTTCCGTTAAATTTGGAAGCGGGTTAGAAATAGCAAAGATAACTATGTCTGTGGAAACTGGCAGCTAGACAGAGAAGAAAGGCTCAGTTTAGTATTCTAAAGAACAAGTAATCTCTTTGACAGCCCCTCAGAGAGCACAAGCACGTAGACGTGTCGGTCTGTGGAGCGGGATGCTCCTCGCTGCTGCCTGCCTGCAGCACACATGGAGCTCCAGGCCAGCGAGCGTCCCAACAGCCACGAGATGGGCAGCTGGGATTATGCTGCTGGCACTGCCAAAAGGACACAGATCTATGCGAAACTGAGCTCTGCTTGTTCTGCTGCTCACTGAACACATGTTCAGATGGCCTTCAGGAACCAAACGTCAAAGCTACTTGGATTTGTTTATCACACATTATTCCTAATCAAATGAAAAGCGAGTGCCTACCAAAAAAACCTCCAAAACATAGTGATTCCAAAAGTGCTTCCAAAGGAACTGTTCTTCAGTGTGTTTATTTCTGGTCTCCTCTTTGTTGATACAAACTGGAAAGCTCTGCATGGCCATCCTTCACTGGCTGACATCAACCAGTGTGTCTAAAATCCATTAACAGCAACTCTTCCTGAGAACGCCAAAGGACACAGAAAAAATCCTCAACATTTCTGATAGGCTCTTTCCTCTGTACAACGCTATGGTCATTAACCCCTATTCAGGCTTGGCATTATTGCTCTGAAGTCAATAAAGAATTTGGCTCAGTGTCGTGAAGGAAACACCAACAAACTCCTAATCTCAAATACAGTTTTCTGGTTGCAGTACATAGAGTCCTTACATGGATGCTTCTACCAGTAGGTAAAAAAAAAAAAAACACCCTTGACCCAATATCAGACCTCCTGTCTTAAAAGCAATGATCAGTGTTACATGTGAGAAAGGAACTATGTAGAGAAGGACATCGACTTTTATTATGCAGTGTTTGCACAGCAGATATAAATCTGTTGTGTCTGTAGGAAGAGGAAACAGAATTAAAAAGATTGAGTTCTCAGGACAGGCACACATATCTGAATTTGGTTACAATCTACTTGGATACATAGTAAGATTGACTCCACTAGTGGAGTTCTTCTAGATTTTTTCAATATCATCAGGTTGTATTTCATTCTTAATGGCTGTCTTTTACCAAGTATCCATCCAAAGTAATACCTTTTATCAGACGAAGCAGAGAGAGATTTTATATCTCCACTGTAAGTGAATGGGGGCTTTTCACAGAGGAAGAATATCCACCATAGAGAGAGCAGCTTCTTCCAAGTATGCATCAACCTCAGCTGACACACAAGCAAGTTTATGATATAAGAAAATCCTTGTATAGAAATTTGGGGATTGCATTTGGGGGCAGTCTGAAAAAGGGAGAGATTTACTGTGGGAACATGGGGGATGGAGATGCCATGATAAAACAGCACGTCAGGCAGCAACGTGTTTTACCCATCCCACTGCCTGTCATAGAGTGCCTGCACCCAGGGGTAGATGAATCCACCTCTACTTTTAGCTGAGTCTCTGCGATCATCTTTAATGGTAGCCTTATGGTACTTGGAAAATGCACTCTTTTGGCCTCAGAGGAATTGTAATCGGCTGCCTAAGGATGAGCTTCATCTCGGTGTCAGACCTTCGGAAAGGTTCTGCAAAAATGAACTTTTCTGAAGGATGGAAAAGTTTGATTTAGGTGTTTTAGGTTTAATAATGCTCTAGTTGTGTGAGAGAATGGGTATGGTAGGAAAATAACACAGTATTTGAGCAGACAGATTAACTTTGGAATACATTAATAAGAAAAATATCTCCTAAGCTCTCAATTTAGGATAAATGTCTTACACGCGCAGAATTTTTTCTTTCTATGAATCTCTTCTCAAAATGCCATATGTCAATTAAAAATCATATTTGCTAAGTATTTTGTTTTTAAAAAAGTTTCAGTTAGAGTCTGAGAGTCATAAACCAGTTCTAGGAACTACATCCTTGAATTATCATTGACCAGAAAAGACATGAAACCCAAGTTACCCACTTCTTAGTTGAGTGTGCTATTGCATATAATGTGACTCACCACCGGCCTCGGTTTCAAGAACAAAGGCTCTAGAGTCATGTTTTGTAGCAGCTCTGCCCAGCCAGTGTGAGTTAAGGACAGAGGCCCCTTTACCTGGTTTCTGAATTGTGGTGGAGGAGCTCATAGGGAGCTGCTGAAACCAGTGTTGTTCTGGCCACGGTGGGAAGCAGAAGCAGCAGATCTGCCTGCCACATCAGAGACTCTAGGACAGCTGGGATGCCAAGCTGAGGTGGCTGTTGAGGGGAAGTTTTTTAAATCATAGTTTTGGATGGAGACACCAATGAAGTCCACATAAATCCTGTTTAAGGTGAATAAGTCCTTTTGGAGGCTCTGGTCCTTTGATGCACAAAGGATTTAAAGAGCAGCTGTGTATTTATTTTACAATGCATTCAGCATGTATACTTTTGAATGATAAGATGGTTTATCTGTAGTTTGCTTAATCTTTTCCTGTCATTCCTGGAGATTAAGCACCATTTTCACTGTAAACATTCCCTCTCCTCCTCTCATGATTCCCTGAGGAAACACCAGTTCAGATATCCCTGCAAATAATGAACAGGCAAGGACTAATAAATATTTCACATATAAAAGGAATCTTGTAGCAAAAAGCTCTGAGGGTCCCCTTGTTTTAGGGGAGATTTCCATTTGATTTTTCTGTCTTGAATCCCATCTTAAAACTCAGAGCTGAAATTAATTTGCAGTGAACCTGAATAAAAAAGTGGAAAAATCAGCTGGCAGGAAGCAGTACAGTTACTCTGTGCACACCATTCCACCTGATACAAGTTTCTATGATGAATTTTAGAGAAGAGGATGCTGCATACCCCAGTCCAGGGAAGAACAGTATGAAATTCTCCATTAAGCATCTAATGCATACTCGGCTTCCAGTCAGAAGAAAGTAAAATTTCTGAACTTACCAACACTGAGTAAGACCGAAGAAAGAAAAATTCAGAAAGGTTCATATGATATTTCCCTCAACTGGGTTTTCATTAAGAGTTACTTATCTATAGCTTTTCAGCGATTAATTAATTAGTAGGGCATAATGTAAATCAAAAAATCTCACAGCTCTTAAGTGGAACTAGACTTAGAGAAAATATGAAGCTCCTCACAGATTATTTAGCATATTTTGAAGTGTAGCTGCAAAATTTTGCCGAGTTACACACATTTGGAGCTTTGATTCTTTTGATGCTGAAGCACACTGAAATCTTGCTTTGATTTCAGTGGTTCTAATACATCTCTAATACTCAGTCCATGAAGAAACTATGCAAAAAAGTTTTGGTGTTTTTACCCACATTTTGAAGCACATATTGCTCCTTCATTTTGTCTACTGCCCAAATGCTCACTGTCTGTGAGGAAAAAAAGAAGAAGAAACTGCATATAGCAGAACTTTGTAGGAACTTATGATTTCTTTTTTAGAAAATTATTTTCAGCACCTTTACTGGGTGAATGAGTCCACAGATGTCCAAAATTTTACTCATAGACTCTTGCTTCAAAAGAAATGTGAAAAGTTAAGAAAACAGCGAAATGTTGGTTTTCCTTTGAACCAAGGTCTGATTCATGAGCTAGAAACACTTTTGGTGATTTCTGCCAGGCCCCTTCTCAGATGCTGATGCTTTTTCTACAGGCACATTTCACCAGCTGCTGGGACCGCTTCTGAACCATGGCCATTAACAATCCAGCAGAATAAGATACCCCGAAATGGGTACTCGTTTTATGAAGGAGACTATAAACTCTCGTGGTTCAGTAAGGACAGGACCCTTTTGGAAACCAGAAGACTGAACAGGTGGGACTTGAACATCAGAAGCCATTCCAAGCAAAACTGACCTTCCTTGAGAATTGAAATCCTTTCTCAGACTTCACTGCACTTTTTCTCTGGTGCTCTTGTTCCATCTATCTTAGCGTGGGGCTTAGTTCTTTCTAGAGTAACAAATTATGCTAAAACGCTTGTTTTAGTATCATTTTTAACTGGGTAGGAATTAAATCAGTTTATTTAGGTGTTCAACTCCAATTTATATGCACCAGAAGTTTTTTTTTTTCACCACCCATTAAATTTGCCTCCTTTTGGAGAATCATTCTCACAGCCAGCTCTTGCTGTCTTCAGCTGGAGCCTCCATGCTGCAGTACAGCTGTCTGCCCCAGTACATATTCTGCTCCTGATGTCTTTCACAATATGGACTTAACCAGAGCTCTGTGATATTCCAGCCACGTGATTATTCACTGCCAGATGATAAACACCTCTAGATCAAAGCTGAAGCATTACAGAACCCTTGCACTTTCTTACACATGGTTGATGCCACATCTCACTCATCATCTGCTAAAAAAAATTACTCAAAAATCAGACACTGTCAGCATGTGAAAAAGAATTCTGCATTCGCTCAGTGCTGTACTGTACCTTCAATTGCCAGGTCTGTGTCATCAGCTGGACCAGTGATCTGTTCTTTCCTAAAATCAGCTCTGGGGCTTGCAATGGGGAAACTTGTGCTTCCTACAGGGATGTAGCATTAATGTCAGCCCAAAGAAAGAACATGTGATTGAGCCTAGGGAGAGGCTGCAGCACCCTGCTTGGAAGCAGCCTCAGCTCATTCCACTCACGGAGCCACCGTCAGGGAAAAATGTCTGAGCAAACCTTGCTCAAGCCAATGGCAGCAGTTACAGGTGGAGACCCCCTCCCCATAATTATTTAAATAAATGGGTGAATCCATGAAAACCTGCATTTTAATGGACCACTGCTTCTCTTTGCAGATATTTCTGTAGGCACCCAGTTATAGTGAGTCAACCCAGTGAGAGAAATGAATCCACTCCCTTCAGATCAGCACGATGGACCCTGTAACAAAATGATTACTAGAGGGAGAGGGAATGCGGGACCAGAAGTGAGAAGCAGGAAATCAACCCTCTTGGTGGCCGTGAACAGTTGGGTTAGATTAGTAAAACATTAAATTCCATTGTAGTGCTGCTGTCCAAGTAGCTGAGTAGTTTGTGCCCACCATGCAGCTTCCTGTTTTGCAAAAATCACCTCCAAAACTTGCATAAGCAGCAGTATCATTGCAATTTTCAGACTAAATCACATTGACACACTAAATCACATCTTTGTTCTTGTCTTTCCCTTCCAGAGGGTTCCAAGTCCAGAGGACTGATGTACAAATAGCTCTCCCCAACCTTAACTTTGCACAAGATGCTTTGCTTTTCTTTCCCCCTTTGGCAGAATGTTAATCAAAATGAGTTTACATCCCACTAAAAAGCTAAATCTTAACCTGATACAGTCACATTTCGAGACCACATGTAGATTTGATTGACTTACAAGCACCGTTTTACAGCGGTGCAGTTTTGAGGCTTGGTAGGCTCTCAAATGGAGACATTTTTGGTGAGCTCTTGGCAAGGTGTGTGGATAAGGCAATGGCAAATGGGGAAAGACACAGCTCCGGGGCTTCCAGACTGTTCAGTGGAAATGAAGTAACATCAGCAAATCTGCAAGGGCTGACTGAGACCTCTTTCACAGGAGTGCAACAGCTGCAGGGCCGGCGCTGGGACGCTCATCCTGTGCTGTGCAGTGCACTTTGACACTCACAAACATCGAGTTCTGAGTCCAGGCAGGCCTGGTCACTTTGCTGGGGAAAATACAGGGTGAAATGATACACAAGCACTTCAAAACACCCAGGCTTTCTGTATATACATGGGAAGCAACAAGTAGATCTACAATAATAATAATAATAATAATAATAAGGATGGTTGTAACAATAAAAGCAGCAGCACCATCATGCAGGAGGAAGAGGCAAGAGAGATCACAAAATCTAATAGGATTCACTGACAGCAGTTATTTGTTTTTGAATAAATGACTTACTCCCTAAGGAAGGAAACTGATTTTGAACATCAGTTAAAGAGTTGTGCTCTGACCCCAAACAGATCCTCTAATTAATTGCTTATTTCAACTTGATCTCACAAGGGCCTGGGCTTCACAGTCCCCAGAAAGGGTTTGAGCACATGCTCAATTTTAAGCAGGCTCGGATTTCCACTGCCTTTCACAAATGGGGGGAGTGTTTGGAAGTGCAGCATATGCTGACACGCACTCTGGGACTGGACTGGGATAACCAGCTGCAGCACCTTGCAAGACTGAGCCCTGCATGACTAAAAAGCTGCAACTCAACAGTTTGTCATTCTAATCAGGTCTCATTGGATCTCATGGAGTTGACAATAGCCTGGCCCAAGGATGACTTTGCACTGAGAACAGGCATATGTCTTAAGTAGTGATTAATTTTGCTGCTTGCTCTAGCTTCCATTACACAGTGCTTTAATTCAAGTACTTCTTGCCTCAGGGAATATTTTCCCACATCTCCAGTTGTTTATAATAATGAAAAGGCTGTTCTTGATTTGGAAAGAGCAATGTGCACAGATAAGATAAAATTACTGCAGAGGAACTGAGAACAGCCTTTTCCTTGCACTACCACTTGTTTAAGGCCTGCACTCCTGTATCCAGACTGGCTCTATCTCACTCGCAAGCTGCAGAGCCCATTGCTACAGATGCTGCTTAGCCAGTTTCCCAGCCATCAGGAAATGAACGTTTTGACAACTTAGTCAGAATAACAAAATAGCTAAAGTTAACAGGATTGCAGCTGCAAGAACTTACTTCTAACACAACTTTGAAGTGTGCAGCCCTCTAATACTAATCCAAGGAAGTAGATGGGTAACTGCAGTACCAGCTCTCCTTTACTGCAACGTCAGTATCTAAAGTCATAATCCAGGGACCACTTCTGGGAAGTTCCTAGAAGTTACCAAAGAACTTACTTTGGTAACTTCTGCTCCAGATCTAACCCAGGCCCTTAGGTCCTTAGGGTGAGGTTTTCGGTATGCTACTGGACTGTGTTTCTTTTGAAAAGGAGACAAGAAAAGGGAAGTAACTCCTGCACAGGGTCCACCTCGGCTGGGCCATTCCAGCCCGGCGTACAAGGCGGGAGCAGGGCAGACCCCATGGCCACTTTTGTGGGGGCACAATGCCTGATTTGTTCCCTGCATTGCAGCCCAGAAGGCAGGCCCAGAGAACTCTGCATCTCTGTGAATCATTAGGGGAGAAGAGCAATACAAAGGCCTTTGCTGAAGTGCTGCCTTGTCAAGGACTAGTTAAGCCAGGAAAGGATGTTTGATCTCCCAGCCTTGGCCATAACGAGGCAACATGGGGTATCTCTACAGCAGCCAGGGTAGCAGGATTTGTGGCCATCCATCCTGCTGAAATGGGAAGAAGATCCCTGATCTTCCCAGGATCTGACCTCACTGCACCAGCACCTGAGGCAGTGGGTGCCGCTGTTCACAGAGTGGCTGCAGGATGAGCCACTGGAACAGGGAATTTTGTCCAGGATTAGAAAGCTGAGAATTTACACAAGAGTCAGACTGCCCAGAAATCACTGGTGCCTTCCAGCAGCACATGAAAGCTACAGCTCTGGCATGAGGAGCCGTGGATTAGCAGCAGAATTAGGCACCTTGGAGCTAGGCAGTGAGGGGCCCAGAGCACCTGCCTGGAGGCGAGGGGTGCAACCCGGGTCACAGGTGTCCCCAGGTTGGTCACATCAGTTTGGGTGGCTCTGTACTGTGCTCCAGGGCACACAGTGGTCTATAAGGTTTTGTAACATCCTTCACTAAATGTCTTGCTAAGGTAAGCTGTTTTAGAAAGGAACAAGAATTCATTTAAAGAGAAGTGGAAAAAAAAAACAGTGTAATTTCTCCAAAATTGCTAGAATTATAATAATTTCTACTGACTCATTTGGCCTCTGGGGGATAGTAGGAGATGTTAGCAATTAAGCAGCAGTTCAGTTAGAAGATCCCACCACTGCTAAGAGAACATACAAGAAGACTTGTAACAAAACATCTACCTGCTTGTGGAATAGCCACTTTATATGAGATTCTTCTAACAGTTAATGAGCATCAGTGAGAAATCCGGCATAAGCGAACAGTGTTGACAATGCTTTCCATGGACTTATCCTTGCCGTAACGCAGACAGAGAGGAAAGCAAAGGCTGATGTTTACGGTATCCCTGGAGGTCCCTGAAGACCTCTGTCCAGGCTGCACCTCCTCCTTTACTCTGCAAGCCCTTTGCCAGCCGACAGGCATTTTGGCGCTGCACAGTTTGTTCATGCTAGAGAGGTACAGAAGCTCTAGTAGACATTTTATAAATATTTGGCATTTGAACTTGATAACCTTGGCTCTCCGAGCACCTTGGATCATCAGTGCTATTCATAACGTGACCGTCCCCAAGTGAAACCGTAGCCTTCTTTAGAACAAAGTGTTGCTTTCATATTTTTTTCTTCCAGCTCCAGGAAAATAAGTTTGTGTTTAGTTGCACAAAAAAATATAGCTGCTGTGTGGGTGATACTGCAGCAGAGAAAAAGCAGGACTCTGGAAAAGGCTATTACCAAAAGATGTTTATCGCCACTGCGCACCCTTTTCCACAAAGGTCAGAGCTGCAGTCCCAGGGCTGGGGACACCCCGCACAAGCCCCAGCAGAGCCTTCAGGCCCCTCATATTAATGCCTTACTCTTTCCTAGAGGGTGTTGTGCTTGCCTCTTTGGTAACCCTAGCATCAGTGCAGAGGAGAGAACATGGGAAATCAGCCTGGGGCTGCTCCGTCCAAGAGCAGCCCGTCCTTGGCTGGGTATTTCTCTGGCCGGATGGACGACCCTCCTGCCTTGCCCTGGCTGCCCTGGAGCTCTGCTCCAGCACCCCCTGCAGAATTATGCTCGAGATGGGATCACTGAACGGAAGATTAACAAAAATGAAAAATCAGTATAATTCAAGGGAAAGGCACTGAGTTTTTCAAAAATCATTGCAAATTAGGCAAAAAATTCTTGCAGAATGGAGTTAAGAGGTCGAATCATACCTCAAGGGCAGCCTGTGGCACTCATGATCAGTATTTTGCTAACTTCTCTTATACAAACCAGTGAAGTGAGAGCAGATTTTTTAATATGTATTTCATCCTTCAAACTTTATAACACAGAACAGTGCAGCAGTTATTTGATCAGCACCAGTTTGGCCATTAGGGTCACAGGCAGATATTTCTCCCAAGATTTCAGTGTAGACTGTTGCCATGAACCTAACAGGCTGGTGCTGTCCATCCTCTCATCAGACACTGAGCTGTGAGGAAGCAAAATAAAAAATAGGAAAAGATTCCTATTGAGCTCAGCAGTTTCTGCTCTCAAGCATTTCCTATCCTCAGAGCTTCTCACTAGAAAATAAGATCTTGCACACACTCAGGAAAGCAAGCAAAAATGTCCTATATTTTCTACAATTACAACACCAGTGAATACACTTTTTGTGAGCACATCAAAAGCATTAGACATCTTTCAGTTCAGTCTGTGCTAACTATCTGTTAAAAAAAACTAACAGTCTGTCCAAGACAAAGAGTGGACATACGTTTTTTTCATGGTCATATAATCACAAACTGCCTTTACTGCTTTTTCTCCTATCCATGTTTTATTTAATTTTGGCCTTACTTCTAGGTAACTAACCTAGTCTTTAAAGCTAAGTACAAGTGCAAGTGCTTCTTTGGAGCAGGGACAGTGTGCTAAGCCCCTGGCAGGATCAGATGTATAGTGCAAAAATATAGTAGCAAGTGAATATGGATTCTGTACACACAAGAGTTCCTACAAGCAGGAGTTCTAGGAGTTATATTCATCCAGCCAAGAGAGCAGAAATTTCTCATGCAACCTGTAGCAAATCATTAAAAATCTTCACTATTAAATGCAAAGTATTTGCAAACAGTCTGTAGCCAGAAATTATCTGCAGAAAGCACTCAGCTGAATAATTTATGCCAAATAAAATTTGTTTACCCGTCATTTCTCTGAGAAAGAGGAGGCCAAGTTCAACAAGCCTCTCTCATGAACTCATCTAGCTTTGGTTCTGAGCAAAGCTGTTTGCTGTCATTCTGGGAGCGTTAGGTTAGTACCTCGAGCAGCCAGCTACGCGCAGTTAACCGCCCCTCTGCACAGACACAACTAGAAGTGGGGAAAACACTTAATAAAATTAAAACCTAATAAAATTATCAAAAATTTAGTCAGGAAGAAAAGCCAAGACTTGAACTGTCAAAACAAAATTGGATTTTCATATTTTAACTACTTCATCCTTTATGATACCAAAAGAACATTTTACTCAGCTGTCCTTAACTGATTAAACTAAAGTTGTTCAGATCAGGATCTCTGTCCCAGCACATATTCTATTTTAAACTTCCACAGCAATGAATGTACCCAGGTTTGCCCAAATTTGCCTCATGTCACTTTTGAAAAACACCACCTGTACCCTAGGCTGGAGCTCCTGCTTTCCTTCTAATGCTTACCGAATCCCAGCTTCCTGATGCCAGTTCCCACACTCACACAACTCTCATGCCCTTGAGACTTTTTTCCTCACAAGAGCCACAATGATGCTGTGTCCGGCCCACAGTCAATATCTGCTCCAGCCTGGAGAAAAAGAGGCCTTCAGGATCCAGCGTGGGCCCATTAAGCACTTAGCAAGATGATATTCTCCAGGCATGCTGCCCGTAATCTCACATTTATTTAACTAAGTGAAAGCTGTGGATGCTTTCAGGCTCAGAGCGGAGGTCACCTGTGGTAAAGCTGCCTGCACGGAGGCCCAGATGGCGCGGTGGCCTGGGACGAGGGACTGGCTGGCAGGACGTGGCGGGCTGCAGCGTGCGTGCCGTGGCCGGGGGCTTCTGCCGCCTTCCGAGAGCCAGATGAGAAGGCAGCAGCAGGATGGGCCATGGAGGGGCTGCATGAACCACTCCACCAGTACATCCTACAGGATTAGTACAAACGGCCCGGTTGTTTTTCTACTTCATCCTTTGAAATGCAGTTGGGGAACAGCTGCACAGGTGACTAGGGCCATGTTGGGGGTATAATTTATTACCAAATAAACTATCTGCCCTTTACCAGCAACAACTGAGCATGCTGGCCTTGTAGTCACTTCTTCCTTCTTGGAATACGACTGGACATTTTAATAAACGCTACAGAACTTCACCATCTTTCTCAGCAGCCGTCCTTCGGCTCGGCACAGACCCACTCTCCTGGTTGTCCATAAGTGACGTGGCTTATTGTCCAGCCACCAAGCGCTTGTTTAGTCATCACTTGGGTGACACGTTCAGGAAGGAGCTATTGTTCCTCTGCTTCCTAGCCCTTGCTGCAGTTCCTGCAGCTCTACGTGCTGCCAATTAAAGAAAACAACTCTGAAGCAAGCAATTGGCTCTGATTCATGACTAGCCACATTTTCTGACTACAACTGGTATGGATTTGTTTAATTTTGAACTCACAGCCGCTGAAGATGAAATAAGAGATTAAGCCCACTCTTTGCACAAGGTTACAGTGCACTGCACAGAAAGAAATAGCAACAAACAGCAACAGGCAGACCCACGTCACAACCCAGGGATTGCTGTTCAGCTGTGAGAGGTGTCTACTCCACCTCAGTGTTTGGAAGAAGAATGCAAGATATTGCTTATGCAAGACGGTGGGATGTTTTCTTAATGTGGCCAGCAGTTTTATTGGTAAAGTTCATAGGAAAGTAACACAAGCAACAAAGTAGATCATGTTAATTAATCAAATCAGTAAACATCACAGTTCCTAGTTCAACATAACATGGGACACCAATCATTTAGTCACTAGACTTCCATCTAGGAAGTGAGTGATGAAAGAGGAAGATAAAGGATGGATAGAAACCTAGCGGAGAACCACTCAGAAGCTCACAAGTATTCACAAGATAAGAAAATAACATGAAAAAGAGGGGTAAGAATGAGTCATTTTAATAAAGCTAAAGTGCCACCTTCTATGATATCGGTCAAGAACTTTTCTGCATGCTATATGGACTTTGAAGATACAATCTACATTGAAAAATGATGCAAACAAAAGGTAAATTACTCTTCTGATATTTGCACATCCTCAAGAACTTTTCAATAATGAGTAGCAGCTGAATGCCTTTAAACTGTTTGGTTGTTAAAATGTGATCTATATGACATCTACATGTAATTATAGACTCACATGCATTCCTGTCAAGAAAAAGCAGCAATAATATTATAAAATGGCTAGATATTTTGGCAGTGCTTTGTGGGTTTTCTCTAATGCTGGTTAGCAATTCCAGAGAACTGAAGATGTTAGTATTATCTGGGTTCATTATATTAAGACTTTTAGAGATGCTGGTCATGGTTCCGGATTATCCTCTCGGAGAGATAAACTGCATCTGCACAGCACAAATTGGCAGCGTAGCACAGGCACAGTAGGGGTGGTACATACAGCAGAACTGATCTGTACATGTGCAATAGCCTTTCTCCAGACACCCATCTGCCTGGACTCCCAAGCAACAGGAAGAGTGACTGGTTACTACAAAAATACAGGAAAAGATATCCCATATGCTTGTCATATGGAGCATGGGATTTGGCCAGGCAGTACAGGAAATCCTATGCAATATCAGCAGTCCAGCAATCCTGACACTGGTTCAGGAGTCCTGGGAGAATGTTTGCATGGATGGGGACTATTCCGAGCCTCAGTTACCAGCCTGTGAGTTTTCTGATGGCACTGCCTCTGCCTGCTGGGGGCCTGGTCATACCAGGTCCCAAGTATCCTGCCCCCTGAGCCAGCAGTTTACTCCATCACTCTCGTTGACTTGAAAGAAGCTACTCATATGCTTAAAATTAACTCTGGATCTGGGCCAGACTTCTCAGTATATTATGGGACTGAGCTGTTGACAGACAATCTTAATCTCTGGCTTGTGAGAATTTTGTACACATACTCAGCTGAGTTGTAAGACCAAGGTCTTGGCCTCAAGTTCTTAGTGAAGTGCCCATGGCACTTTTCACAAGAATAAAGGTGTCAGGCTCATCAATCTGATCAAACACCACTGCAAACAAAACCTCTCTGAGTAGAGCTCTCCCTTGCATTCCACAGCTCAGAATTCCCTCTGCATTTGTCCTCATTCCCTGTCCTATCATCCCTGAATACTTGTAAATAGCTGCAGTGAATGCTTTGCCTCCCCTCATCCCCAAGCAGCCTGACTTTAAGAGTCTGTCATTAATTTACTTTTAATACAGAAAAATCTAGCCATATGATCAATATTGCCATCTGCTATCTGAGTTTACACATTCTCCATTTGCACTGTAAGGACACAGGCTACAGAGTGCAGCACTGGCATTTGTGTAAAACAAGTTGTTTATCTAACGTGATTATGCCAGCAAGCAAATAGTTGAACTGGAAAGTTAAACAAACAGGGGTAATATTTCATGGATTGGTGGGCAGATCTTCTACTGTTATTAATTTGGGCTTAATGAGGAGAAGAAAAGTGGAGCGAAGAAAAGAGGAGAGCCAAGGCATTCTGGACTCTGCAAAATATGCAGCCTGTGCTGTTGCAGCCACTCTTCGGGCAGAACCACTTCGCAAGTGGGATTTCAAAGTCTGTTTTATTCTTCTTCAAGAATGCTTCTTATATGTGGCTGCCAGAAAATTGATTCCTATATGCTTCTCAAAGATAGATGATAAGGCATTAAATGACATGGTATCTAGTGATACGGGAGGAAACATCAATGACAAAATGTGAGCCAATACATAAAACAGAATCTACATTTACTGGATCCAACACAGAAAGAGGAGAGCCTGAGCCAGTATTCAGTAAACAAAATAAGCTTTTTGTCATATGGAAAACAGCAAGTTGCTTAAGAGGACAGAAAGTAGTAAAGATGAGAAAAAAAATGTAAATAAGAAATATGACTCAGAAGCTTTGGCAATGAAAACTAGTGAAACTAGCTAAGGCATTTTATGCTGGCTGAAAAGAGGTGCCATTGGGTCAAACAAGAAGCTCCTTCTGGTGTTAATGTGCAGTTTTCATTTCCTGTGAGTAGAAATCAGCAAACTGCTTATCTCGACATTACTTTTGTAAGTCCATGATCCCCCACGGTGTTATCCTGCTTCCATAGAGCTACACTCCAGCTAGGAAATCTGTCTGGGGAAGACCGAAAAGCCAGCAGCCTCTCCCCTGGGTACCCTCGCAGATTCACTAAGCCACAACAGCAGGCCCGGGCAGAAGCGCTGCACAAGGCAGCCCCAAGAAATAAGGTTGTCTGAATTAGCAGTATGAGGCGGGCTCCATTTCCTGGGCAGTTCGTTATCTGTATCTTACTGTCTTTTTTTGATCTACAGCTGAGTGGGTCAGGAAGTGGCCTGCAGACACCCCTTCTCCTTCATGCGTGGAAATCCTCTAATTATACGTCTGCACTGTCAGGCTCCCACTCTTGTCATGACACTCCACGTTGTTTATGTAGTTTAAACAAAAGAAAGAAAGAATCCTCCTCTCAAAAACAGTGAAATAATGAGGAACAAAACACACTCTTTCATCTTTCTGTCAAGTGAGGCAAGTCTATTATCTGCTCCAGCCTGTGGCTGGAATCACCGTCTCCCCCAGACCACTTTTACAGTCTGATTAGTGTATAACTTCCTGTAGTAAACTAACAGCAGGGACCAGAACACAAAGGGGAAATATAAATTCAAGGACAAGACCTTAGTTTTTATTGCCTTTACTGGATGTCAATACATATTTAACTGATAATCTACACATATTATACACTCACACCTACATGCAAACACAAGTTAGCCTCCACGGGCCTCCACAGCCCCAGTAGTCACCGCTAGCTTTGCACACAGAATTACACTAAATCAGGACAGATTGAAGCAGCTCACCTGAAACAAGGCACCTCTGAAGCACGGCCCAAGTTTTCTGCTTTGCCTCTTGGCTAGGCCAGCAGAAATACCAGATAAGTTTGTAGGATGGTGGTGGAGTTGTGTGGGCTCCAGGGGTTTCTGCTGCTCTAAGAAGCAACAGTTTTTAATATATGACATTCTTGCTGATCAATTGTGCAACCTCGATTTTGTACAGAATAACTTTGTTATTACTCTGCTGGAAGTATCTGCTAGGAAATAGCTAGCTGCAAAGATGCAACCAGACAGATACATATGTGGTAACCAAAATGCGCTTGCTAAATATCTAATTCATATGACAGAAGGGTTAGTTGACAGTAATTTACTTAAGCCTCCAAACAGCTCCATTACATTTCCTCATGGAGTCTTGGAGACTTCACATTGTTTTTTTCAAGTAATTGCATTAAACTGAAGGCATCACCTGTGGATTTGGGGGATAGAATATCTGACTATCTGCTAAGATAATACAGAGAACTGCCTGCACAAAAATGCCAGGTTGAAGTAGGTAAGGGAGGACTCGGTAAAGAGACAAGATGCTGGAATTATCAATTCTAAAGCTCGCTTAACCCTGCCACTATAGGCAGACACATGACTGCATTGTGAAAGCAAGACAGAGCGTAAAACTCCCCAGGTTCTTTCAGTCTGAAAACATGACTCTTTGACAGACTAGGAGATGCCAGTCAGTGCCAGCCTCCTGAGTGCATGGGATACATAAGCACAGGCATAGGAGTGCACCATTTAAAGAAGAGCTAGAAAGTGACACTATTACCTGGAGAAAAAAAAAATGAGTAAGTCTTAACAATGCAAAAAAATGACTTGACTAGCAAATATCTCTATGTATGAGCCCATAAAAAGTATGCTCAAATCAGCATTGCTTTTGTGAATGCGGCTTCTGCAAAGGTGTAGCAAGAGTTTTGAAAAAAAAAAAAAAAGTCTCCCCAAAATCCTCATTTTTTCCCNAAAAAAAAAAAAAAAAAAAGTCGCCCCAAAATCCTCATTTTTTCCTTCTGTGGCCACTAGGTGTCGGGGCGCTGTGCGTGGGGATGTCCCACGGGCTGTGCGGCCCTGGGGTGCCAGCTCCTGCAACACGGGTACTGGGCAGCCACTTTGAGCCGTGGTGACTAACAAACAAAACCTGAGGAGAGCTGAAAAGAGGTCTGGTACCTCCTGATAACCTGCAACCGTCTGTTCATGTTCCTGGCTCCCAAAAGATCAGGTCCCAGGGAGGTGCTGGCCTGCCTAGCACAGTTATTGTGTACAATGGAAAACATATTCCCCAACACCTTCTCTGATGACAAATTCATGCTCAGAAATGCACAATTTTTTTTCTACCTGGGTGCAGCTTAACTGCTGCTGTCCATTTAACAATACTGCTTCACCTGTGCGTCATACTCTGTTTGGATTAGAAACTGGCAATGTTTTCTCTAGAAAATCCCTAATCTCCATTGGGATTTCTGCCCTTCTGTCTTTTTATTTATTTATTTATTTATTTTTGTTAACTGCTCTTATGCGAGGATCTGACAATGGGAAGGGCACAGGGTCCTTCTTTTAAAAAAAAATAATAATTTAAGTTCAGCAGGAAGAGCTTAACTATTCAAGAGTCTATATATAGGTGATTTTCCTTTTGTGTAGAGCTGAGTATTTCCAGAGCCCTTGAGTGTCCATCACACTGAAGACAAATACAAAACATGTCTCACCTTGAAAGTCATTCCCAAGGTAGAATCACAGAATCACAGAATGGCTGAGGTTGGAAGGGACCTCTAGAGATCATCTAGTCCAACCCCCTGCTCCAGCAGGGACACCCAGAGCACGTGGCACAGGGCGGCAGCCAGGTGGGTCTGGAAGATCTCCAGAGAAGGAGACTCCACAGCCTCTCTGGGCAGCCTGTGCCAGGGCTCTAAAGGAAGGCAAGGCAGAAGAAGGAAGCCAAGGAAAAAATCAGTGGGTCAATCACAAAACAAACGCAGGGAGAGGGCTCTTCCTTCCGCTGAATGCAAATGCACATTGTTTGATAGCACTGCTGTGCATTTATTTCCAATATTTTCTTTCCAATTTTCTTTCTTTTCTAATATTTTATTTCCAATAGTTTCCTGTTCAGAGTTCAGTCACCTTAAAGCTGGATCACACGTTGAAGTTGGATCAGGTTGCTCAGGGCTTTTGCAGTTCAATTTTTAGTATCTCCAAGGATGGCGATTTCCTGGCCTTCTGGAGAGCTCGTTCCACTGACCAAGAGGCCACGTAGTGAAAAACCGACTGTTTTTGCAAAGCATTTTGACTTGTATCAAAGAAAAGCACAGTGTAACAGTGCAATAGCTGGAAAATATTGTTATTTGTGTTATTAGTGCAAATGAAATTAATATTATCCAGACACTTCATCATCATTTAGAAGGAGTTAAAGAACTTGGCGAGATATTTTTTATGCTCTAATGAAGTATAACAAAGAAGGATTGATTTAAACCTAAATAAACCATTAAATACCATATATATGAAAAGAAGGGGTTTTTGCCTCCTCAAGAATGCAGCAATGCTAAGGACCTCCAAGGGGAAATTTAGTGTTGTCAGCAGCATGGAATTGTAACTTTTATAATATTAAAAAATATTAATAATCATTCAGCACATACTCATGTTTCTGTTCTTCTTGACTGCTCTTTTTTTGATCCATCCAAATAGTTCTAGAGAACGAAATTTACAGTCTTCAGTGGTAACATTTTAAAGTCCTAATGCCTTAACAAATCTTACCCTTCTCTTGAAAAAAGAAATCACCCTTTAGAAAGCAATGTTCCAGAAAAGCAAAACAGTTCAATTGTGCTTAAATTGGTTCAATTTTAAGCTCTGATTTTAATTCTGGTCTTTGTGGCTATGGTTTTATATCTGCCAAAAGTGAAGCTGCTTGCACAACAAACAGGAAGACACAGCAGAATATGTGTAAACCTTACACTTTATTATTTGAGATTTCCATGAGACCTTCAAAATCAGTCAAGCATCAAGTAAGAATATAAAATAGTATTACATTCACAAACATATGAAATTAAGAGGCCAAAACATATTCATGCTGATCTTTAGATGAGTCTGGTCCCATTTAGAAAGTCATGCAACCTTTTAGCAGGAATGATGGAAAAGATGAGATCACATCCACATTGCAGTGATCTCACTGGGATGTTAAACATCATATTCCACATAATCCTGTAATTTAACCAGTGCTTTCTCACCACTTACTGAGCTCTTCTTACGCTCATTACTCAACATGCCCGTGCTTGGCCACAAATATGGTCAGATCTACCTGGCCATATGGAGATCTAACTGACTAGCAGCTCAAAAGCCTTCAGCTAACATAAAACCCCAAAGGCCCCCTGACACCAGCAGAGCCACAAAATTTACGGCAGCTGAGGATCTAGCTTGTACCTGAGGTGTTCAGCCTGTGTCTCTGTAGGTAAATGATTCAGAATGATTATGTTACAGATGCAACACAAGAAAACATGAAGTCCTGTTCAGGTGTCACAATTACTCTGAAAAGGGATTTTTACACTGATCAAATGATGACAAGCAAAAGCCTTTAGATGCACCCTAAAAAATCCTGTCTGCTATTTGTGGTTCCACGCCGTGTGCTTCAGAAACACATAGATGACACCCTGCTTCGTGAAATCCTTCCTTTCTCAGAAGGTGGAATCAATTAGCATTTAAGTTGTGTACTTAGAGAGAAAAGGCCTTGCTAAGAATACCCTACAAGAGAGGTATTAGCTGGGCTGTTTGCTCACATGGAACGTGTTAGTTACACAAACACAGGGAAAGAAGATAGTATTACAGGTGAAATCCTGCAGTTCTTCTAATGAAAGTGAATTCATTTCCCTTCCTGTTTTTTCTACTTACCCTAACTATTTGACTATTGTTATACTTTGGCATGTATACTGGTTGAATGCCAGTTCTCTCCCTCGCATTCGGCACAGTACATTTTCTATTCCTCATACTGATTTTTAACTCAAAGAAATTGCTAAAGCAGTCAACATTTTGACTTTTCTAGGGAGCAACACCCAAGGAAGCTGTCTTTGATTTGAATGAGGACTGCTTCAAGAAACAGCTGGGGAAAAGAAACTGAGAAATCAAATCAAAATGGCAATTTCAAAAAGAAAAACATGATTTTTACATTGTTTTTTTTTCCAGTGATCTTTGACCTCCACATTTACATCTAGTATCCAGAGTTTAAGAAGGAAGCACTGTTATCAATACTTAAAAGTAAAGCTTTTCAGCAAGGCTCTCATGTGTCTTACTCAGAGAGAAAAAAAAAAAAAAAAAAAAAAAGTGTAACCTGTACAGCAAACATTCATCTAAAAGCTGAGGACAGAAATTTTCTTCCCTACGATGGGATCCCATGATGAAGCAGTTAGGATGACTCAGTCTACACTACAAGTGAGACAGATGAAGTCAGCATTAAGTTCTTTTGCTTATTCAGAAGGCTGTTGTCTTTCAGGCAAAGTCCTTCTATGCCTTAATGAAGAACAGGAGTAATTGCACTTCTTCAGATTACTGTATTGCTTCCTAAAACATATTTACTGTCCAACTCGGGAGTTGACAGCCTGTACCTATTTGACTCCTGCCATGTGACAGGTGATCAGTAGAGATGACATATGAAGGGTCTCCTCTGTGACAAGAGTGGAAATAGAGCTAGTTCAGTGACAAAATACTCTTCAAGATCTTGTCAATAAAGGTCTTAAATCATATGTTTAGTCATGGCAATTGAATGTTTTTCAAAAGATTTATACTTTGCACAACAATGTGCAGTTTTTTTTCAAGACCAGGCCCATCTCAAATTCAATTCTTTGCTAAATTAGAAGTGATGGTTTCCCAAAGAAAACCCTACCATTTTAAGATTGGAGAGTATCATCATAGCCTTGAAAACAACCGAACTGTTTCCAGACAGACTTTCCCTGAAGAAGACAACCAGCATGGGCAAAATCAACTCAAAAGGCTGAGATTTACAACAAGAAACACCGAGCAACTTTAATAATACCTATTAGTACTAGGTAATTAAAACTGCATATCTGCAACTTGTAAAAGTCTGTGAGCAAGTACAGTAGAGAATCCTGGAATACTTCTCTCATCACAGAAATACAAAGACTATTAGTTTGCTTGGATTTTTGTTCTGGGAAACTATACAAAGCCTGCCATAATTTGAAATCTAGAGGAAATTTTTCTCTGACTTAAAGCATACTAATACAGACCTTAGCATCAGTGCATTTAAACCAAAATCTTTTAAGAAGCAAGGGAGGGAAACATAGTCTCTTGAAGAAAGAAACAAGATTTGCAAATTTCAGTGCAAAAGATTAACACATTGAAGAACAAAACAAAAAATGAATTTACAGCAAAATCTCTCAGTTCCATAACATACAGGTATGCTGAGATTTGGGTGAAATCAAACTGAAGATGAAGGACAAGAACCACTTCTCTTTACATAGGATAAATGCACAAAATCATTAGGCTATAAGGAACAGAATGGGTGAAAAATAGAAACTCTCTTAAAAAATCAGGGTCATCTGCAAAGACTGGGATTGAACTGCATAACTCTAGGTCTGACTGGGAGCCACAAAAAGAGAAGGAAGTGTCTCGAGGCAAGGATGTTGTGAGTTTGTTTTGTTTTGTTTTGTTTTGTTTTGCTGGGGATGGAGGGATGAGGGGATAGGGGAGAGCGTTGTTTGTATCTAAATGGACTGACCAAAAGTACCATGATGAGATGGAGCTGTAAGGAAGCTCTGAAGACATCTAAGATATCTAATTTAAAGATATATTATCCTTGTATATTACATATTGTACTCTATCACCCTTCCACCTTTCTCTGGAAGCAATCCATCAAATCATAAAGATAAATCAACAATTTGGGTCAGAAGAAATACCACTAATGCTCCATACATGCTGCTGCTCCCTGAAATGAGGAACATCTTGGACAATCTGAAAACTAGTGTAGCTCCAAAGGATAAGACTACAAAGAATGAATTACCTGTAAACAGCCAAAGTGCAAGTTTATCCAGTAAATAAAATTTCAATGGCTTACTCCACTGACAGAACTTAGCGTATAGAAATTATATGAGAAAGACTCTTACTCTTCCTCCTACAGCTTTGAAACTGTTCTGTCCACTTAATGAAAATATGAACTGTGTTCTTCACATGACAATGTAGGAGGAAGAAAAAGGAAATGCAAAAATAATATCAGCTCAGCACCATCATTTCAGAACATTTTGTCATTTTTTATTGTTTCCTCTTAACTGTCCCCTAAGTTCTTATCTCCTGCACGGACCTATCTGCAGTGATATTTTAAATGAAAAGCTTTCTGGTGAGCCAACTGCACCTTCTCCAGGGAGTTCCCATTGAAATTCCTGATAACGCCGAACAATGGATTTTTTTTCAGGACAATAATAACAGCATAGTGAAAATGACATAAATTATCATTTAGAAATTTCATGCCTTTGAATGCATTTTTCCTTCATTATTCATAGCATTTTTTCTAGAAAAACAAGGCATGACAGACTTTTCCCAAAAGTTTCTTAATTAAGGCAAAATATTAGCAGTAGAGGTGGGGTCCCTCAATTATCATCATTCTATATTTCTTTCTAAAATTACTGTCTTTAGAAGAAGCAGTTGGGGAGATGGGTTTCTCAGAAACAAAAGCTTTCCGAGTCTTTACAGCAATAAATTAAAACCACAGTCGAGAGGGCAGAGATAAAGTTACTGAAGGCTTGATCCAGCTGTCCATAAATTGCATTTAGTACCTCTTGAGAGGCTCCAGAATTTTTCACAGGGCTCTTCCAGAAAGGGGTGAACATCTTGAAGGTCATCTGTCACATCTGCCCACCCCATGTTGGTGCCTTGGCTACCCCAGAGCATTTCAAAAGGCATCTGATACCCAAGTATAGGAAATCCAACCAAGCCATTAGTGTCCCCATTGCAATGATTTTATTGTGCAGACAAATCCATAAAAGAGAAATATATTCTAAACCAAAGCCTAATTTTTAAGAATTGCAAAAAGTTAGACTTTATTATTATGAATGAAGAAGATCAAAATGATAGGGAAACTGGTCTCAGAGTACCATGGCAATATTCCTCCTGTTGTGCAGGAAGTGTGGAGTTATGTATATTTGGTAAAATCTGCCAAAGAGAAAATTGCCCTCCAAATCATAAATATTGAGCCTCGTCCATACAGATAAACCAATGTATGAAACAAACAACTTCATTTAGATATAGGAGAAATGGGCAAGTGTAATTGCTCTAGCCCATTCCTAGCTTTCCTTCAAAATGGTGCTTTGCGTCATGGATGTTTCTGGAGGCCCAAAGGAGACAAAGGCGGAGACTTTATGTTGGCTTAAACATTGCCTACCTCAGATATTTAGCTACCCAGTCACACGACCAACTCCTCCGAACTTCAGTTCCATATCTTACGTATTACTCCACTTGAATTGTACGTATGAAGAAAGAGTAGGTGATTTAGGCCTCCTAAAGTTCTCCAAGTCACTATAACGGCAGTGGCAGGAGGAAAATCTCCAGGAAGAGACCTAGTCCATTGAACTGAACCCCGTTCCTCTGTGCATGGCCTGCAAGGCGAGAGCACACGTGCCAGGAGAGCCACCCGCTCAGAGCGCTCACCTCTGGTGTCTGTCTCGTGACAAAATGCTCAGGCAAGCGTGGGAACTACTTTTTGTGTGACACTGTGACTGTTTCCGGCATGAGGAGCCTTGTTGTAGGCCTGCCTTAGCCAGAGGAGATGTTGAACCTCACTGTTAGGATAACGGCATAATAATCCATGAGCTATTGCAAATGGAAGTCTTTCCTACCCCTCCACAGAGGTGCTGCAGAAAGGGGACTGGAGCCCTGGCATCAAAGTGCCAGGAGGAAGAGCAGCCCCAGGCGGAGCACAGCGACAAAGCCGTTAGGCCTGCAGTGGCCAGGAGCAAAGGTTAGTCACAAGGCTGTGCATAACTCCTGGTGGCCTCGTACGAAGGGAAAGATCAGAGAGGCCCCCATTTTCCATGGCTGCTCTGGCAATTTGATTATTACAGTGAAGGGACAGGCTTAAAGGCAGGGGTGTGGGTTGCTAACACTATGCTTATGCTTCCTGGCTTCAGCAGAGAGATTAGCCGGGCCAGGAAAGCAGGATCAGCGTGGGATTTAGGGAGACCAAATCCTATCCTAGGTCTTATGCTATTTTGATTTCTTTAGTCTCCTGCCAGGCCAATACACAGATCTCCAGGAATCCCTCTTCTTCCAGCCTCGCACACACTCACAAATGCCAAAATTAACAAATCAAGATTGCATTTAATTCCAGATGAGCACAACTGAATTGCTCCATCTTATGATAATATTTTGTGTCTTGTTCAGAAGAAATACTTGCATACTTAAACACCTAAGAAAAACATTTGAAAAACAATTTCCAGCTCACATCTCTTCTGAATACAAAATTATATGTGAGTTCTTCTCCTCTCTCCCCAGTCAGTGTTGTTTGGTGCTAGGAAAAACTAAGGACTTGGGGTTGAACTGCGTCAAGCAATGGAAGAGACTGTGGGGTCTCATATCTTGTAGACAATGCTAATACGTAAAGAAGAAAAATAAAGGAGAAATTCGTATCTTTTTGAGTAAGGCTCCTGTTGTCATGTACAGTGCCCTGTCTAGAAAAATTGCACTGCATATTCACAGAAAACCTGCTGACTGAGACCAAACAAGGAAATACTTTCTTTTTGAATCTTGTAGGTGAGACACGTCTCATGCAGCTCAGACCTGCCAGTGTAGAGGACCTACCAGCCACTTGCAGAAGGAGCACAAGGGCCCTGGGGGCATTACAGTGCCAAAGCTGGGATGCAGGGAGGCCCGGGGCTCCACGCTGTTGGACTTTGGTGCCAGCAATAGAGCAGTGCAGTTCAGTGTCACTGCCCCGTTCCCCTTACACACTGCAGGGCAAGAGACTTGGCCACAGCTGCACAGGAAGGCTGCAGTGAAGAAGGTTATTGAACACATGGAGCCTGTGTTCAAGGATAGTTTCCTAACCATTACACCCTCATTTGTTGTTTTTAATGCTTCTCTACCATGCAGATACTTTATTTTTCACAGTGAGGTGCAGCATGGGGGGGTTCTCTCCAGAGGGAGTAAGAGATGGCTGAAGCTAAAACTCGAGCTGCATCAAGTCTAAGTCAGTTCAAACAGACCCAAAAGGAAGACTTGACAATGGTTCAATTAGTCTGAGTTCCTGGCTGTGGATTCCAGTGAGTCCGTAAAATTTCCCTTGAACATTTTGTTTAATCCCCCACCCTACCCCCGTCTTCCCACTCCAACCATTATCAAGGAATAAGTAGAAATTGAAGATTTTCTTAAAAATAGCTCCCTTGTATCAGAGACTAGGAGAAATACTGGGCAAATCACCAAGTGATGAAGACCTAAATCCCTAAAAGCTTAGGCATATGCATTAAGAATAGGCGTTGAGTGTCAAAATAAATAAATATATATAAAGCAGATTTTACACTACAGGATTATTCTTGGGAGAGAAGGTCCTTCTCCTTTCTTACAGAACCAGACTTCAAAAGAAAAGGCTCTGTGAAACGCTACTGGGTTTCTGCAGTAGTTCAGAGGATTCGGCAGAGCAGGACAAAGCTTTTCTCTATCCGAGGGAAGAGTGCATTTAAGAGTTTTGGAACTAATTTCTGCTCTTAGTTTGCAAAGTGCAAATTAGGACAGTTTGTAACAACACAGAGCTATTGAGATGCGTGGAACTATTTACATAAGTAAGGTAAGCAGGATTTGACCCAGGCCGTGAGCCCTGCAGATAGCATTGTCCTGTCAATTTTCACTCCCCACAGCAATGAAGGCAGATAAATGGCTTCCTGCCATATGGCATCACCTTTTTTACAAGAGATCATGTGGACATTGCCTTTAGATGCCTTGGAGGGAAGATCCCACATAGTTTCACAAAGGAAAATCCAGATTTCTTTTGATTTTGCCATAAAATATGAGTGACCTACTGAAATATATAATGATTGGTACCAGATAGGTATCATAGGTAAGGTAGTAGTAAAAATATGACTTGTGTGTGCTACCTATGAGTTCAGGATCTTTAGCTCTCACCTCTGTGCAGCATTGAGCTCTATATAAGATCTGTTTGATGGCATTGGGCCACTATGGCTTCTGTCCACTAGGCAAAAAATCTAAGGCATTTGCAATGACTTCAGTGAGAACCAATACCAGCCCGAGTTTTGAACAGCACCTATCATTACAGCATTTATACCATCAAATATCCACAAAACAAAAAACAAACTCTGTTAGGAACAAAACAATTTGTTCCTAACAGAGTTTAAACAGAGAAGTTCTTCTCGGGACTTCACATTTGACATTTCATCCATAGATTGGTTCTCCCATCCTCTGCTGCCCCCCAATTATAAATTAGCTAGCTGCGGTGGTTTCATGATCATGTTACACCAAAAAAGCTAAGAGAAAATAAATAGAGCTATTTTATTCAAACTTAAAAGAAGAACAAATCTCTATGAAAAACAAAATTTCCCTTTTATTTGTGAAATAAAACCTTAGATTTTCCCCCCTCAGGGAGGGACTGCTTTATATTCTCACTGTATATAAAATTTATCCTGTCATGAAGCAGCTGATAAACTCAAATCTCTCTTCACAGCGTGAGTTTCTTAATGCCTCTGCCTCATTTGTTCATCAGCACTTTATGAGAAAATAAACAAAAACACTGTCTGTTTGCCCATTGTCATCAAGGGCATCTGAACACTTCCTGCCAGGAGAGGTAGTTGTACCACCCTTGGAGCAGAGGTGATCACATCTTCTGCCTCTGCATTTACAATGGCCAATCTACAAAGCCAGAATCCCAGGGAGCTTAATCAAAAACCAGAAGACGCCCCAGGGTACATGTTATTGTCTAATAACACTAATGCACATTGTTAGTACTAGCATCAGGCCAGCGTCAGCATTTCTGCATAGTCGGGCATTCCTTGGCGGAATCTTGCTGCTCTTACAAGGCAGGAATTGTTATAGATGTAAAAAAATAGGCTATTGGAACACTGCAGTGCACAGCTTTCCTGAAGTAAAGAATGAAAGTAGATCTTCAACATACCCCTCTACTAACAGTTTTCTCTCCCATCATTTTGGAACATTTAGGACATCTGTATGCTCAGTCTACCAGTTGCTACTCTGAAACAATACAACACTGCAGGAAAACATCCAAGCTGGGGACAGGGTGAATCACAGCAAAATTTAGGCTGAAACCCACAGGCTTCATCCAAAGTCCACTACATTGGATGATGTACAATATCCAACATTGTAATGTATTTTTAAAGTACAGTTCTGAGAAAGACTTCAAGTTGTCCTTACCATCTAGTCTCTCAAACTACATAGCCTTGTATGTGCAATTTTTACATAATCAATCTGCTGGATTTTATTTTTAGACTGACATTTTCTCCGATAGTGCTTCTCTGCAGTCTGTGGTATTTGTTTGCCTTCCTTTTCTCTCACACTTGCATCTTTTTTTCTCCTTGTTGGTCCAGTCCAATGATCTTTGGCTTGTTTTTAGCTGTTTAACTGAGTACATTTGGATTAATTGATCCCTCGCTTGAAAATGTTCCTGTGCACCAGAAATGGGGCCCATTCTGCACCGAGCAGCAATCCTCCCCAGAGCAGCTTTCGGTCTCAGGTGCTGCAGCACACAGTCCTGCAGACCTTCAGCCGGGCGTTTTTCAGGGGGGACTGCAGCAATACAACTGCTCATAGTCATTCTCTATATGCAGTGCTGTGAGTGCTTGGCTCACCCTGGTGTCTCTCTGAGGATGTGGAGGAAGCTGATTTGCATGAAAAATGGTTAGTAATACTCCTACCATTCCAAACTTCATATAAGGGACAGTTTAGAAAAGGATCTGGCACAGGGAGATATGCGATAAATTAATGCATTCTCCCACTGCTGCGACAGTGCAATATTCATACTTCTCCACAGTCATAGCATGAGAAGACAGATCATGCACTGATCACCATTGTCACTGTCAGTCTCACAGTGGTGCAGACCACAGTATATATATGATGAACATGTTTCAGCCTTCCACAACTGATGGAGAATCTAATGCTGAAAGGACTCTTCCCAGCAGACAGGCCAGGTCAAAGCCACCTGTAGAGAAGGTCCCTTTTGTTTTGAAGTCATTCCTAAAATGATGTTTTTTAAAGGATTTTGCAATATAGGTCAGTGGCGAACTGGGAAGCTTATGAATTTTCAAATGGTCCCAAAGGTTGGGATAGTACCAAGTGCTTTAAACAAGAGATTTTTGCATTTTAACATTAACAAAAGTCCTTGAACTTTAAAATTAATCCTGCTACCACCGATTAACAACAAAATTTGTATAAGTACGCACAGAGATATAAATAAATACAGAGCACTAACAAAACTAGCAAAAGCCAGGCATAGCTCCATGATTTGTGCTAGCATGATCTCTTATACTTCCACAGACCACTTTAAAAGCCAAATCCTCATCAGATATTGGGGAGGAAGGGAAGGGAAGGAAATTCATGACAGATTGTGCTGTGAATTCCTAAGCCTGAAGTTTTGTTTGTGATTTATCATTGCTAAGCCTTATCACCCACTGATTGAGTCTTTCCTCTCTCAGCCCTTGAGGGTGGCAGTCTCTGGTCTCCTGCGGTTCCCTCCCGGACAACCAGGTTCTCTAAATGCTAATCAGATGATACAGACCTTTCTGTGATCTTGCGAAGGGCTCTATCAGCAGTTTGGTAGAAACACCATAATGTAAAAATGATACTCCCTTGTCATCTCCAATAGGTGTCTGCCAGGAAGTCGGAGAGAAACACAACATCAAATGGCTCCTCTATTGTCAGCTGCTGCAGTTCTCTCCACGATGTGTTGAAATGTGGACAAATACTTACCTAACATGACTTGTGACAGATCTGAAGCTTCTCCAAAGAAAACAGATGTTTTATAACTCTTGAAGTTTCTTTCCTAATCTAAATTAAATTCAGACTAAATCTATGCTGTTTCCAGATGGGCTAAGGTTGGGGCCAAGGTCATAGCAACTTGATTTCTCTCCTGGAAGATAACTGTAAATATCTGCAGCCAACAGGGAGAGCAATTTCCCCATATGTAAGCAAGCAAGAGAGCAATGTCCCTACCTCAAAAGTACATCTTGGAATAGCTGTGCCTCAGCATAAACTGTCAGGGTAAGAGTCTTAGAGTCCCTGCGTGTCCTCTTGCAGGGAAAAGCTCCTTGTGACTGGAATCTGGCTGGTACAGAGAGTGATAGTACTCCTTTCCAGGTGACCTCTGGTCAGGCTGAGTCCCTGAGGTGTGGACTTTGGAAGTTTTAATTTAACTAGGTATCATAACTGAAAAATATAATCTCCCATTTTAATAAACAGAGAAGTCCAGTATGTTCCAGGCATCACACTCATGCCTGAAGCTTTGGAGAAGTAACTGTTTGTTCTCCAGTTGCAGATTTCCCACACAATCTTGAGTGGATCGCTTGATGGAGATTCAGACAACACAGTTTTTAATCCACCTTAGCTGACTCAATCCCCCACACAGATGAAGGCAAGAGCTTATTGTAATTGCCCAGAGGGTAAATCTGGAACAGAAATGAAGGGAAAGAGGGAGGGAAACATTAAATGTCAGATCTATTGCTCCATGTGGAGCTCCGTACCTCACCATGGTTCCAGGTTCAGACACTCCTTTCCCTTCTCCCTCCTTCCTGTTCCCACCCAGCAGCTCCTGCCTCCTTGCTGACCAGCGCTGCAGCCTCAGAGCACAGCCCCTCGCATGCAGGACACGATCCGGGCTCGTGGCTGGGAGCTGTGTGCTTAAGTGCCCCGTGTTTGGAGGGCCCCAACTTCCCATCGCAGGTTTGTGCTCTGATCCTCTCCAGCCTCAGGAGAGGGACTGATCTCATCTGCAAGCAAGCTGGGTTGCTCTCTGCCACGTGGACGAGTACGCCAAATTGAAATGAAAAATGTCCAACTTTAACTCTTAGGTTAGAGCAGCAGGGATTTCCACCTGTCTGTCCGTTAGCCCAGAAACGCTCTGAACTCAGATTCCTAACTCATCACAAGTACTTTCTGGAAAATAAGCAGCGTCCCTTCCTATGTGGTCAAAAGGCAGGAGATTCACCACAGCTTCACTCACTGCTTCTCTGTCTGAGCTACAGAACAATATTCAGCTG
The DNA here is from genome assembly GCA_013389825.1 of Crypturellus undulatus. Taxonomy (NCBI): domain Eukaryota; kingdom Metazoa; phylum Chordata; class Aves; order Tinamiformes; family Tinamidae; genus Crypturellus; species Crypturellus undulatus. The sequence goes on along the minus strand of VWPW01028144.1, from coordinate 93,010 downwards.
GTTATTGCTTCTTTCCTGCAGTGCCCTGAACCACTCACCCAAAACTCTCCAGGCTTTCTTGGTCCTCTGCATCTCCAGAACACTCAGTTCTCTTACAAAGCAAGCAAGCTTAACCAAGAACTTGTGATAAGCCTTGATAGCCCAAAGATGCAGGCATCTCTGAGGGTGCAGGATACTCCTCCAAAACCTGCTCTTGTGAATGAAGCAGCCTCAGTAGCCGAAGCCCACAGTCAGAGCTGCCTGTAGTTCAGAGCACAGGGCATCCCATAGAAGAGCTTGGTTCTATCTGCAGCAGGTAGACAAGGGAACTGAACCCCAACTGCCCCTCCAAACACTTACCTCAACCAAGAGGTTACAAGAGAAATGTGTTTCCAGCTGGGTAGCAGTAGCCTTTTATTCAAATACAAAAATAATGGAAAAATCGATTAATTATTTTTGGTTTTAACATTTACATTGAAGATGAATTGGCTTAACTTGCTGTATATGACAAAAAGTTTGGTATCAGCGTATCTGTAAGCACAGTGACAGCCTTCGTGTGAGGGAAAACAAAAACAACAAACAGAAAATAACTCAACTGACAATATGTCAGAAATACCCACCAAACAAGTTCATTACATTTAAGATATGCAAAGGGAGATTGATTTCTAGAATAACTAAATACATCCAGAAGAGGTGTCCTACAAATGGACACACAGTTCCTAGCCCCAGGCCATGAAGCGTCCAATCCATGACAGCAATACACAGCACCAATGTGAGAGTTCAGAGATCTGGTCTGCTACATGGGCATGGCACTTTCAGAGGCACAGTTTATTTCTGCCCTTTCAGCTGTTTGTGGTATTGGATTGGGGTGCTCAGCAAGCTCACTATTGTAGGGCTGTTTTGATTCATCAGTGGTAAAGCAGTTTCAGATATTAATTACTGGTGGCACTGCAGGGCCAAGTTCAGTTCCCCGAGCTTCATCCAGAAGTGTAGGAGACTACGGAGATACAACCTGATATGTTTATCTTTGCAGAGCACGCTTTCTGCCTCAGTCGTGTGCCAGATGTAGCCACAGCTGCAGGAAGTTGTTTATCTGCCCTTTTGACCCTTCAGAAGTGTTGGGCGATGGTAAAATCATGTTTTTATTGAGCATCTCTTCTCTTTAACTTAAAACTCTACTTTATCAGTTAAAATATATTTTAAAATCTATAAGGAAGGCAAGCTCAGATATTGCAGAGCTCTGTAACCCAATGATAACCTTTACATTGTGCTCCCTGTAAGAGTTTACTATGGAAAGCTTGCTTGAAAATGTTCACCTCTGTAAAAATGAGACTGTTTGAACACCTGTGGTATCTGCTGTTATTGGTGACCTTTTTAAATCTCACGAGCCTGTATATTAATCTTTACAGCTCTCCTTTTTGTGAAAATTTACCCTATCATATTAGATGTGGTATTTTACTTGAGCATAGTAAAGATCAGAATTAGGCTTTGGCGGGGTTTTCCAGGACTTCTAGGGTTGTAGGCACTCTCTGGCCAGGCATTTTCAGTAAGAAGTAGACCATAATTCTCCTAGGTCCATTTGCAAATTGCAATCTTTATAGTTTTTCTAACAACAACAACAACAACAACAACAAAAAGATACTGTGTGTTAGATAATTCTGCTGAAATACATTTGCAGTTGCAAATGACAGAGCATGAACATTTGTCAGTATAGCTAGATACTAATATACATTGATTGATCAACACTATGGTGTAAGTGATAGTCCTGAGCATGGGAGAAAAAGGATTAAGCAAAATACAAGTGGTATGTATCCATCAACCTTATCACTCAGGAGAAAAAATAACAGTGTCATTAGCTAAGTTTCCAAAATAGCCCAGTTTCCTGCTTGAAAGTCAATCCTTCAGAAACAGGTTAAGCCTTCATTTTGTTATGACATGTTGGTAAAGTCACAAGGGTGCCTTTGGTCTTTTTCTGTCAACATTAACGTGCTAAGTGAAAATCATTGTTCAAATGGAAAATACTTGGTTGGCTCATAATACATTATAATTATCAATGTTCCTTTTAGTCAAACAGCAGCTATATGACAGAAAGATTTGTTTATTAAAAACAGTGAGGAAAAGAATCTGGTAATGCCTTGTTTTCATTTCTTCCTTCTGCTTCTAATCATTTCATTTGAGCTGAATTAATGTAAATTCTAGTAATTGTTTTAATTGTTTATCCTTTGCATTCTTTAGAATAAGCTATACAATTAATAGTAGTCTATTCATTTAACTATTAAATCTGCCAAACAACATTAAAATCCATGCACATTTATTAAGCCTGCTTGTGTTCTATTCAGTTAGCTACTTATGCCTTAGCTGGTGACTTCCAGACATTCACAGTAGCTATGTTTAGACACATTTACTATGTGCTCATGACAAAACCAAAGAGCCATAGATGTTTTAAAGCTTTGAGTTGATCCCTGTAAAGAGGAGGCTGCTCTTGAAGGTTTGCACTGACTAGAGGTCAAATTTGAGAATTACATAATTCTTCACCGCAATCTCATTTGTTATGGCCCAGAGACTAATCTGTTTACATTTGGATTCAGACCCGATTTTCTTTTAAGTTAATTTAGTGTTCTTGAAAGGGACCAGCTCCACAGTGTCAGGAACAAATATTTAGCCATAGAGAAATGACAGCTCAGGTAGAAGCAGCAAAAATGCTCCAACTTTTCCTACTGAAGTACACATTTCCCATACTGAGAGGCACCCTGATGAGATTAAATGGGTAGGTCTACCCCTACATGCATTTTAGCCTTGAAACATCTAGCCAGGCTTAAGGAAAGGTGCCTGACAAGACTAGCTGTGGTGGACTACCCTGATGTAGACATTTGCAGTATGAAGTAAAATCCAAGAATTCATCTCACAGAGGACACCAAATAACCATTGCATGGTAAATAACTCTCACTTGCCAACAGCATGAGGTCAGAGTGAACCTACAATTGAATTCTACATCCAATACCTAGTTCCCAAGTGGAAAGTAAATCTTTCTTCATTTAGCTGAATAGTTAGACGACTGAATTAGATAGACCACACATTTTTCAAAAAAATCATACTGAGGCTATACTTTATGTGAATTTTTACTTCCTATAATTCCCTCTTACAGAGGTGCAAAAGCTCAGCTTTAAGCAAAGAAATGCTCTGGGAAACATAAACCTAGAACTGGACATACAACATAATCCAGTTCCTCATGAGGACAACTGAAATCCACTGACTTCGCAAAATGAACCTTACACATTTTTAGTGATGTAAGATGCTGACATGCAAAAACTTTGAGGCTGTACCTGTCAAGGATGAAACTATTGCCAGAGTAATGTGAATCATTGTGGTGCTCGCAATCAAATTCTGCTCCATTGAAGGAGATCCAAATCACAGTCATTCAGAAAGCAGGTCTGACATGGAAAGATACAAGCAGGTCTCTCAACCAAAATAACAAATAAGAAGATGGATGATTTGACCACAGACATTTGTATTGAGCCTATAATTTTAAAAGAGTTCCTTAGAGTGGGAGATGGAGATATAATTAAATTCCTGGAACAAGAAGCTGAAGCCACACAAATTAAGACTAGATAAAAAGTGCAAGTTCTTTACCTCTGAGGATAGCTTATCATTGAACAATTTTCCATATGTTGTGAGAATTCTCCACCAATGAAAATTTGTAAGTCAAGAGTAAATGTCCTTTTATTTCCTAAAATATATTCATTCTAGTTCAAACATTCAAAGAAATATCACATTTTGTTGAGGAAGAAGCTGGCCTTCACGTTCACTGTGGTTCAGAGTACATGATGCAGTCGAAACTGGAGTCTCAAAGGTCCCATTTGCAGGCATAAATAGAGACTTCCACAACCTTCATCACTTTCATAGAAAATGAGAGTGAAATACCCCATTCCAAAGTGGAATATTTAAAGAAAAAAAAATCTATGAAATACTGTTTCAAACCAATCAAAGCCTTTTGCTTTATTCAAATATAAACTTGCCTTAAAATAATTAAAATTATTTTAAATTAATACTATATAAGCAAAAAAGTAAAAATTGAAATAGATATAGCCCATTTTTTTTCTAAATACCACAGAAGTATACATTATAAGCCATTACAATGTATTTAAAAAGTACTCCTAAAAAATGCTCCTAAATTTTAGCTAGCTCTAGTTACAAAAAATGCAGTCTGAGCCCTCTGTACTTACTGCTCTTTCTTTTGTCACAAACCTCCAGCTGAGAGCAACACAAATTGTAATGCTACAAAAAGCTCATGGCTAGACCCTAAACACAATTTTGACTCAGACACAAATCAACAGAGATGATATTTTATATGCAGCATCCCTAATGCTGAACAGTTTCTTTAAACAAGAATATATTTTTTAAATTAGTGTTCTGATCTTTTTGTTATTTTGCTCCATTAAGAAGCAGTTTAAAAATTGAAAAAAGTCTTTTATGTTTCCTCCTGAGATTTATCTTTACATGTCTCTAAGGTCTATATTTCTTTTGTTCACACCATAAATCTAGTTTCCAAGCCAGATATTTGTAATAAGTCTATAAAGAAAACAGAAGGAGGTGTGGTAAGTTTATCAGCTTGAACCACACATTTAAGTTTCTGGTGTGCATAAAAATTCCAGACTTAAGTCTCTTGACTCTCCCTTCAAAAACATTTCCTGCATGGTTTGAAGGAAAAAAAGAGAGAGAGAGAGAGAAAGATTTTGCATACGAAAGAAATAAAATACAATTCATTTTTTAAAAGGTGCAATAACAGACCTTGTGGGATCCTCAATAACTTTTATTCAGTCTCACTTCACTGAAGTTCTACGTGAGCCAGGCTAGCTGCAGGTCTATCAACTGTTTCCTATTTCTATATAGCAGAAAACATAGAGATAAATTCTTCTACTGTATTCTCTATGTATTTCTTACCGAGATTTAGGCTTGTTTTTCATTTCCACCACGATCTTTATTTTGTTTCTCAAGAAGCTTATAGTACAGATTAGACTTGAGCTCCTGTAACATTAAGCATAATGAGTCCAACCCTGTTGCACAAGGGCTCAGCACTCAGGATGAGCAGTGGCAGGATAGCTCTGTGTCAGTCACATAAACAAGAACCCAAAGCCCCAGGATGGAAAAATAACTGCTCCACATAAATCCCTTGTTTTTTCCTCTCTGGTATCTATATCCATTTAGTACTAATCAGAGAAAGACATGAAGAAATGAGAGAGAACAACAAAGAGTTGATTTCTTCCCAAATTCTCGTTTTTCATCAGGTCAGCTTCCAATCTCCACAGATGCAAGTGGAAACAAATACCACATGCAGACAAGAGGAAAGTACTGTCAGGAAAAAAGTGCCCATTGATATAGTAGTTCTAGGTGTGAGCAGCAGCCTCTCAACACAGACATCATTCCAGCACTGGTAGCTGAAAATTGAACCATTTTTTCCTAAAGGTCCTGAACAACTTCAGGGCTATATATTCCACTAAAAGGTGAAATAGGCAGAACATGAGGCTAAAATGGTCAGGATTAAAAAAAAACAGAAGTTAGATCCTTAACTCATATGAATTTTTACAAGAGCTCCTCAGGCAGATTGGGGATTGAATCACTAAGATTTGGCCCTGCCAGAAGATCCAGAATTTGAAGATTTCCATTTGACTCTGATCACTGAGCACCGGGAGGCAGACACTCCTAAAACAGATTTTTCTGAGGTAGCAAACAAGCAAGGCCATTGTCTCTGGACTCCCCGGTCAGCCAAGTGCTGACCACAGACTGACTTTGTTATGAGCATTGCAGGCTTCCCAGAGATTGTTATATTGCACGTCAAAATACGGGAATGATAAGCACTATGTTGGCCATTGGGTGGAGTGTGACAGTTCTTACACACACTGTTCGGGATAGCCAGACTTCTGCCTACTGTGCTAATAAAGACTAATAAGGTCCTGAGCTTAACTCTATCCCTATTCACTAAAGCCACTTAAGCATGGGTTTAATCCTTTGCTGACCAGGGACAAGTACCTGAAAGAAGAGCTAAGTCAGCTGCAAGATAACTGAATCTGAAGGATCAGGGAAAGTAACTCTCCCATTTGGAGCTGCCCCATTCCATGCGCTATCCTGCTGACCAGCAGCACTCAGGCAGCTCATGGGACCAGTTCGCCAGTCACACACAAAAAAAAAAAGAACAGTTTAATACTGGTCCAAGTTGCTGCCTTTTTCATCTCTCCTTTCTTCTTCCTTTAGCTACTTTAGGTTTGGGAGCAATTTCAATAGGAACAGAATTCTGTATATAAGACAGAGCACTGCTATCTATGCTAGGCTGAAAAGCACCGTGGCTTAGAGGGACACAAAAGAGAGGACACTGTAGATGCTAAGGGTGCAAATCTGTCCTTAGTTCACTGTTTTGTCCCCTTTGCTTCTGTGTGGCTTAGGCTTTCTACAATGCCTAGGTGCAAAACAGAGATGCTGTATCAGAGGCATGGCATTGCTCCTGACATGAAGGTCACACGCATGCAAGCAACACTCTCACTAACAGTGTCAGCCCTCGTTATGCTCCTTCCAAGAGTTTTGAATCCTGTCATTTTGGCTTCACTATTCCTGGCAGCATTATAACAGCCAAAGAAAATTGGAATTCTGGAGAACACAGCCGGTATCTCCTCCTGGATAACACTGCCAACCCTGAATGACGTTAACCTTTGTTGTGAGTCCAGACATTATGGGTATTTATTAAATGCTGTCTTGAGCACTCTGACTGCTGAATGGCACACAATGAGTTTGGCAAGTAAGACGTGACGTTAGCCAAAGCCGCTTTCAGAATCTGAACACAAAGGCTCAGATTATTTATTGTCAGAGACCCCACACGCCTCAGTCATATCTACTCTTTTATAATGGTTTATTTTTCTAGCCTCTAGTTCAGAGAGCAGTGGAGTAGTTTACATTAGTGCAAATCTTTAGGTAAGGTACTACAAGTACTGAACTTGCATATGACCTTTTATTTGTTTTTACCTCTTCTAGACTTTTTTTTTTACCATTTTGTCCAACCATACATATAGATGAAGTGAATACTGACTTCCTTGCCTCACTATAAAGCAAAGATCTCTTCTGGCCTCTCACATGTGTAACAAACCAAGCACCGTATTTTCCCTAGAAAAAGCTACAGCACCTTTCAAAAGTGCATCCAAAAGGTGAGCTTGGGCAAAACCACTAAACGTTCGCACGGCCCAGCTCCCTCAGCTCATGTGGTTCTAGTCCTTGTCAGTATTACTGAGAATTACACACTACATTTTCCTCTTTCTCCTGATTCCCTGGGCTTTATAAGAGGTTTCTGCAAAGTAGGATATGGTTAAAGACTTAAAAATCATTTAACTTGAGGTATTTAGGAGAATAGATGTAAATATTACTAAGGATAGTAATGCAAAAGACCTTGGTAAATAGCCACTCACCAGTCCAAAAAGCAAAAATACCATGAAAGAAGAACACAACTGTGCAAAATTCCCGACTCCATTGATTCGGCTGCTGTTATTTTATACCAATTGATGATTTGCCCCTTAATTCTGTGCTCACAAGTCATGAGCTAGTCCAGTGCCATTATGCATATACCAGATCTGGTAAGTAAGAAAAGCTAAATCCTACTACCTAAAACTTACCACAGAGAATTTTATCACCAATTAATCACATCTGAGCATGTTTGTGGTATAAAATATTTTTCAGACATAGTTTCAGTCGTGGTTGTAGTCCATATTTATCCCAGGTCTACAGGGCTTTGCAGTCCTAAGCCTCTAAATAGTTATTGACAAAATTAGTAATATAACAATTTCCTGATAAATATTTATTACAGATTTTCTGACAGGAAGCACATTGGCAAAAATCTCTTAAAATGTGTTATAATCAAAAATCAATTAGAAAAGCAAGCCAAGATAAAAATTAATAAAACAGCTATCCAAAAGGAGTATAAAAAATAAGCAAATGCCAGCAAAGGAAGTAGTATGCAGGATAGTCACAATTTTCCAGAATAAAACAAGCCATAGAGAGATGAAACTACTTAATTCTGAAGTGGAGCTGACTCTTTTCCCACTCCTGATTTTATTCAGAACTGGATTGGGATTTCTAACTGTAAGTGACTAATAAAATTAGTTTCCTTTGAATATAATCACATTCTTTTAGAGACAGACACCTTAATTTGGAAATACAGCAAAGACCTCTATATTTTGCAGTTATCTGTAGTTTGTAAAATTTCCAACCTGTATTGTCAAACTGAAGGCTTGAGCTCAGACATAATTAGGATCAGCTTTCGATAAGGTAACTAACTTAGCCTTCTGAAGCACAAACAATACATTACTAGCACAAATCTAATAAACTATCCATGTTGTCACATTTATGCTCTCTATAATGATGTGTGAATAGTTATATGAATCAGAAACAAAGATGATAAAATATCTTTCAGATATTGCACTGAGATAATCAGCAGCAGTTCATTTGCCAGAATATTTATACATTAAGGATAAATGAAAAAATGAATATCCATAAGCATCTTTCAGCTCCCCTGTGACACGTTTAAGTTTAGTAACATAAATGATTTTCTACAGCTGTTTTTACAGCTGTTAACTGTACCTAGTAACTGAAAACATGTACTTCTTAGTACTCACTGATATTGGACAGTAAGGGTTCATTCAGTCTCTGTACAGTCTTTCCCACAGCAGGAACACCTGTAAGTATAAGCACAAACATGAATGAAGCATATGTCTTGATGTTATGGCACAATGCAGCACAACACTGATAGAAAAAAAATGCACATCTGCATTCCAGAATTGGGATATAGCCAGGCATTTTCAAACCTAGTGCTTAGCCTTGTTGAAGCAGGCATTTTTCATCTTTGGACTGCAGGTTCTTCATTTAGCCTTCCATGCCAAGGCATACCCAGCACCCACTCTTAATGTGCACGTTGGAAAAGGCTGATTCTGCTATTCAGTAATATTATTCCCATAGCCTGAGATAAATGTGGATCACGCTACTCAAATGTGTAGGACTTCATGTATAGACTGGGTATCTAAATTAATTCAGCTGAATTCACTATTCTTTGTGTTTATAATATGGTAATACAGAGTAAGTCATTGCCTCTTTCCAAACGAGTCCATATGAGATGTGGTAACATCAGTGGTCACATCTTGAACCTGCTTCTATCTAGAGACACCATAGCACTGAAATTTTTTTCTCCCCATCTTTCCTCATGGGAGATGAGAGCTCAAAAGTTAAAACACTTTAATTGAATGCTGAATATGTAGATTATGTTCTATTTACAGTAAAGTTGATCCTACAATTTACAATTTACAGTAAAGTTGATTCTACAACACAAAAAAAATCTAATAGTTTTCAGTACTGGTGGCTGTGAATTACTTTGTAGCTGTGAGTACTGCAGGAACTTGGAAAAGCACAGGAAATTTGTGAACTAAACATCAAAACTCTGAGACCCTGGGATGCACAGACATTTTAGTAATATCAGTTCTGCATTTAATGAGCGGTATAAAAGCAGCTACCAGCACTGTGCTCTCCATGACCTCTATGGACTGTCTGCAGGTTCCTTGGGACAGCCCTAGTAGAGCTTCTGGAGGCTACCAAGTGCTGTCCACCATGCTTAGTCACTTTGCAGCCTGCATGCTCTGGAAGGCAGCTACACAGCAGGCTATGTTTTCAGCGACCTTAGAAGTCAAAGGAGACATTCAGTGGTCCTCAAGATGCAGTGCAGATAGAGTCTTTCTCTTCACATTGTATGAGATAGCTTTTATTCTTCTAGGACGAATTCCACAGCTGCTGTCCCAAACTCCTTTCCATTTCCCAGAGGACTCTTAGGAAAGTATGACCAGCACTACAGCACTGTGGGAAAGGCCCACTAACCACAGAATCAAAGAGCAGGTGAAGTTGGCTGGGACCTGGGCAGATCCTCTCGTTCAAACCCCAACTGAAGCAGGGTCAGCTAAAGCAGGTTGCCTGGGCCTGTGGCCAGGCAGGTTTGGAGACAGAGACTTCCCAGCGCCTCTGGGCAACCTGCTTCAGTGCTCAGTCACTCTCATAGTAACATTTTTTTTTCCTTAGGCAGAACTTCCTGAGTTCCAGTTTCCATCCAAATGCCCTCTATTTCCATGGAGTGCATAAAGCCCCATATACAGAAGGTCTTTGTTTGCTTGAGGAATTTTTGACCCTTCTCAATTCTGAGTTAAAAATGTTGATATTACCTTTCTCCTTGCCTGCCAAGTGTACTTAAAGCTTTCCTTCTGCAGCTGACAGCCCTGTTAAAACTAACTGTTCTCCACTGCTTTTATCAACATTGGTCTTTCTCCTCTGGCAGGCAGCAAGTGTCCATGAACTCTCAACTCTCTTTTTAGAAGCTGAAAGTTTCAACAAGAACTTCAGGGGAAAAAAACTTTACTTTCTAATTCATGTCTGAATGTCATTTGTCTATTCCAGGAAAATTGCTATCATTTGCAAGCAAATACATTCTGGCATAGTTCTAAAATAACATAAATTATGATACAAAATACAGAGACAGGTGATAATTGTTAGCTTTAGGGATCTTTTTTTCTCTCATATATATATGCTATATGTTTATATATGTATATAAAATACAAATCATAAAGCTGAAAACTCAGGTTTTTATAGCAAACAACAACTTTCCCAGACTTGGCTTTCACAGTATGTGGCTAGCCCAGGATCAATACTGTATCATACACCCTCTAACCAGTAATAAAGCTGGTTTTATTCCCAGATTGACTCTCCAAACTCCAAGTTTACTGTGTCAGTGAGATATTTACTAGCCATGATCAGTGAATCTTTTGAAAATTTGGGAATAACATAATTGAATAGCAAGTGAGTCACATATGTTAGTGCAATAGCCCAAAGAGTTATAGAAACCCCTCAAAGTCCTTGGATTCCTGTGTGTGAATTATGCATTAATAGCTATGTAAACACAACACTACAGCTCTTTCCAAGTTGAAGGGTGATTATCTTTAATTTATAGAATCCTGCTGAATCTATCGCGTTGTACGTGCTGTGGAAGCGGCAGATTTTCCATCTGCCCACCATGCTGTTTTTGCAGGAGTCTAGCATTAATCTGGATCTTTGGAACCGTGTGACGTACATGCTTTCCAGGAGCATGACAGCAGTCGTGCACAGGCGTTGTGGTCTTATCAGAGAGTAATTCCTGCTTTCTACCAGCTATTGGGAATAGCTTTCTACCAGCTATTCACATTTTCTGATTTGGAAGCCAGGGACATACAGCGATCCTTGAATTATGGGAAGTGCATTTCAGTGCAAGTTTCTCACATCTCTGGTCTTTCTTTGTTGTGCTTTGGATTTTACATTTTCTTGGCCCCCAGGCTTCTCAGTATAATCTTTCAACAGTTAAACCCAGTAGAGAACAGGCTAGTATTTTTAACCTGCAAAATCTAAGACTCAGTTGGGTTTTAGATTTATTTTCTCACAAAACACAGAAGTCTGTTACTTTACCCCACTATGCTAATTATCTGAATCAAGGAGTGTTTCACTAACTAACATACTCAGACCTGATGGTACTGGCCAATTTAGTTAACATAGATTATCATGCCCCATAGCTGACTATCTACATTCTGAGGTCCCCCCATTTTTCTACCTATATTGTCTTCAGACACAGAAGCCTGAAGGACAGTGGTCTCAATTTGCAATTTCAAGGGTATCCTTTTCCTAAACTCAAATAGAATTATGTCTTGTAAAGATTTTCAAGAAACCCACCTGTAGCTGTTTCACAAGCAAAGCTTGTCAGGCTTTGTTGCCAAATTAAATTCTTCATTGAAAAAAAAATGAATAAACCAAGGAAAAAAAAAGTAAAAATCATTTCACTATTCTACCTTAAAAATATTTTTAAAAAGACAATAAACAGCAGTTTTTCTTTAATAGGCAAGAAATACGAAACATTCCCATGTGATTTTCTTGTATGTCCTCAATCTTTCGGGAAAAAAAGGGATCTTTCCTACTCAGTGAAAGCTTCTTTAGATAATATTCTCTGAATTAACTCTATATTCAGCAGTGTAAATAATTTATACACATTTTTTATTCTGAATCTTTTGAAACTTTTCATCAGTAAGATCTTTATGTAACTAACTCCAATTGAATTGGAGTTGGAGAGCCACCTCAGCTATAGCCTGCTAAAAGTTGAATTCCTAGTGTCAGTGAGGTATAAATATTAATCCTCAGTAAATAAAGACATCTCCAGTGGGGATCCAGTGTCTTCCAGCTGAGATGCATCTTCATTTAGGAGGAACAAACCTGAGAGTACCCAGGACCCAGCCAACTAGTTTAGGCTGAATACCTATTTTTAAGGGGGTAAATTTGGGTAAGTTGAACCCTTCTCATTATGCCAAAAAAAGTGTCATGAAGTTGACAAATATTTAACATGAAAAACTAATCTGCGGTTTCATCTGTAGCTGGCAAAAGCTTATAAATATTAAGTGCGTGTAAATGTTAAGAGCATGTAAATATTAAGAGCATCTAAAGCCTGAAATGACTGTGAGCTGCCGGCCATTACAGAGCTGCTGCTCACCCGACCAGCTAATGATACGCATCCAGAACTCAACCCTGACACAGGGGAGAGATGTTAGGAACCACAGAGTGTTGGTGCCACCTAGAGGGACCTTCTCACATTAAAAGGTATGGAAATCCTGATTGCACACTGGTGCAATAAAGTATGTAAGATATACAATGCCAACGTAAAAAATATTGGAGAAAAATGGCTACTACTGCTGTATGAAAATCACAGTTATGAAAGTTAACACAATACAAGTTACATTAAAAAACTACCACTATCCTCAACAAATCCCTAAATATAGAACCTATATTTAAGACAAGCAACTGCAAATTCCTCTCCTTCAAACCATTTCCACCAGCACAGCTGTACTCCTTCCCACCTTCCTCCCATTATCTAGCATCTGAGGAAATGGCTAGCAATGTGAATATATTTGAGGTCAGATCCTGCCTCCCTGTATTGCTCTAGCACAGTAACAGTGGAAGCCAGCTGGTCCGGAATGCCTTGGACCTCCAGGAAGCACTGAATGCCTGGTCAAGATACCCTAAGGGCTGCAACTCTGCAGGCTTCTGCTAATTACCAGCTTTGCTGAATGGTCCTTTGAACACCAGTATAAGTCAATGTAGCTTAAAACTGCCCATGGAGGAAGGAGAACCTACATCCACAAGCAAAGGAACGAGTAGTGCCTATGGATAAGCATCTGTCTTTCCTCCTAAGTCTACCACGTGCAACCTCTGATTCACAGTGGTAACTCCAACAACAATGGTAACTCACTGTGATGCTGTGGCCTTCAGGATTTTGTGCTCATGGGTGGAATCTCTCTCTTTCTAGACACATAATTTTGGAGAATGTGTTCAGTAAAATTTTGTGGACTGCAAGGCCTTTCTCACCCTCCGCTGTTACAGAGCAATGATTCCTGCTGTGTGTTGCCATGGGGGCACTGGTTTCATGCCATGGCTCTTATTTGTCCCCAGAAAACCCTGTGTGGTGTTGGGGCTGGATCTAGCAAATAACAGACGTGAGGAGAATGTGCTCTGCCTGCTTCAGGTGTACTTTTCCTCAGGCAGACAATAACTCTTCCCCTCCCTTCCCACATGTTCATCCTAGCAGAGTGGGGCCTTGGATCCTGCCTATTAAATCTCTCTCTATTCATCTTGGTTGCTTCCACAGTAATACAAAGACATTAGCTCATATTTAGGCATTAACTAGCCCAGGTCATGGTGTATGAATCAAACATTTCCATTTTCAGGAAAAGACTGGACACAGGACAGAGGACAGAGTACACCACAGTAAAGACCTCTGCGTAGAGCACAGATGTAGCGTCAGTGTCTGCTCCCATCAGCTCCAAAGCCCCAGCAGTGTGTCGCTATGGTATCCACAGTCTCATGCAGCACCAGAACAGCCGCAATCTTTATCCCGCAATGCATAAACACCCCAAAGTCCTCTCAGCTACCTATTTCTACATAATGTCCCCCAGAGTCTGCCCTCACAGGCTATGTTCAACAGCAGTGGCAGAGGCGCTTGGTGCTGAGCTCCTGGCATGATCCCAGGGAAGCGGCAATTGGGACACGGCTCCCTCCTCTGCAGCACTGCCCGGGCTCGCTCTCCCTTCCCAGCACCCCTTGGAGCTGTTGGATTATTGGGACATTGCTGCTCCTCCCTTCTGCTCCGAAAAACTGGTATATTGCCCTTTTGCATTTATTGTAATGCACTGTGTGGACATAACTATCGAGATGCCAAGGTGTTTTATCAGAAAATGAGAGATCCAGTGGTTTTTCTCACAAAGCAATATTACTGATGTCATGAGGGCTTCAGCTGTGCATGGGCTGTTTTGTAGGGTTGGATGGATTAACACGGCTATAAAAGCAGCCTTGGAATCATTTAGCTGGGGTTTATGCCTCAATTTAGCAAAGTAGATTTGTAACATTTTAAATCTTTTTATCAAGCCTGATCTACACACACATAAAATAAAATAAAATAAAATAAAATAAAATAAAATAAAATAAAATAAAATAAAATGGAACTAGTACACCTGGATGTGAACATGCTACCAGGTTGGGAAGCAGCTAAACTGCTTATAATAAATAATAATAAATCCCATAGGGAAGAGGAGTCACTGAGACCTTTAAAAATACTTACAGCCAGTGCTGTAAGTGCACCCCCACCAGTGCTGTGAAAGTACTGCTACATCAATATAAGCTCCACTCCAAGTCTACATGCGTTTCAGGCTTGAATTTTAGCGAGTCAGCTGATATTGTAGAACATAGTTGACACTGCTTTTTTTTTCCTCTCTCTCTCTTAAAATACTGACTTTACGAAGTCTTGAAATATCACTACAGGCTAATAAAATTAAAGTTGTTCTCTATTTAGTTGCTCTATATTACCTGACAATTCTGACCTCAGAAAAACCGCTTTGCTCTGATGGCTACTCAGCCCTGGTGTGACTGTGCCCAGGCCACACACGTGCAGCGGAACGCGGCCGTACCTCTCGGGGGCCCCTCGGCGGCCGGGTGGGCTAGAGCCGCCCCGGCGGGGCCCTGCCACGGGAGGCGGCGGCGCAGGCAGAGCGTGCCCGGGGCCCTGCTCCGCAGCGGGGCGGAGCGCG
>VWPW01028144.1:0-68980 GCA_013389825.1 Crypturellus undulatus | reverse complement strand
CGGGGGAGGCCGCCCGGCCCCGCTGCGGCGGCCGAGGGAGCCGGCGGGAGGAGCGGCAACCCGGGCCGCGCGGCTTCCTGCGCCGAGCAGGCAGCGGGGCTGCCTTGCCGCCCTTCCGTGCCACGGGCGGGATGGGCCGAGGCCTCTCCGGGCGCTTGCGTTGCACGCGGAGCATCGGGCGCTATCGCGTGCAAGCGCCTGTGTCTGTGTCCCGGTGCCTTTTCCCCCTTCCTGGCGCTGTCAGCAATGATCTCTGCTGCGCGGGATCCCTCCGAAGGGTCCTCTGCCCCCGTGGTTATGCTGCACATCAATAGTAGGACTTTGCAGGGAGTACTGCAAGAGAGGGAAATGAGAACAGATATATTTAGTATTAAAGCTGGTTAACTTTGTCCCAGAAACACCCTCATTCTATGAAACATCAGACATAGTTTTCATTCAGCATTTTTTTTTTCTGCTGGAGATGTCGTAAAGAGCCACGTCCAGCTGCCGTTGCTTTTGGCGGAGAGGAACTTCCTGCCACTCCTAGCCCAGCTCCCAGGTACTGCTCAGTAGCTGCCCTTAGTAACTGCTGGCCAGGGCCCGACAAGCAGAGACATGTAACATATGGCAAAGTGAAACATGCACAAGAAGACAGCCCTTAGGTTACAAAACATCTTACCATAGGCATCACTGGTGTTTCAATTAAAAATGTGGATTCCCACAGGGTGTGCACTGTGTGCTGACGAATGCTGGAATGAAAGGGGAATACTCTTTCCTCTAAAGACTAGCAAATGATGGCAGAAAAGGCAGGAAATTCAAAAGTGAGCTCCACCAGCAGTGAGCGATCTCAGAATGCTGCCCCGTTCGCTCTGGGGAGGAGGGTACTAAGCATTGAGTTGTTTGTGTTTCTCCAAGTCAAACGCTGGCAGATTGCGCTAATGCAAGTGCAAGCTGGGGCTGAATGTCCCAGGCTGCTCCACACCCCCAGCTAAGCATTCCCAGCACCCCAAAAAAGGCAGTGGGAACGCACGGCCAGACAACGGGTGTGTAACTGCCTGGGGACAGCCAGGACCCTGGCACGTGCTGATGGAGAAACTGCTGGCGTACTGGTTGCTTTGCCTGGAAGGCTGTTTACCTTAGGGTGCATTGGAGGTGTATATATATATATATATATATATATATTCTTTAAGTCCAGATGCTCACTCTTAGAAAGTTAAGTGGGGGTATGATATTTGATATTGTTTTTGGACAATGAAGCTTGACCAAATGAACTAATGTTTTTACTGGATAAATATTTTTGTACTGAGCCATGTTTGCTTACATGCTGATGGGGGGGAGCTGAGCTCTTCAGGGCTTTCTGACATTATAAACAAATGAAATAATATTTTGTTACAACTTGGAACCCATCAGTTATTCTCAGTATTTAAGGTTAATTTATCTGTTGAAAACTGTTTTAATTTCATTGATGGGTTAGGATCATCTATTGCCAGAGGATCACAATAAGGACAGAGATTGTTAACATACCACTATAGATATCCTATACGGCTTTAAAAAAGAGTAATTATATAAAAAAAGACACTTTTAAAAGTGAGGAAGTTCTGTGAAGAGGGTCTCTAAGCATGTTGCAATCTGTATTAAAACTTTCTCAGGCAGTTCTGCTCACCTTGTTTTGGGTCTTGCTTTTGATAGGAGGTTTCTTAACCTTTGTAAAAGTAAAGACTTTGATTAATAAGTACTTGTAATGTGCTGGAGTCATTTGACCGCTGGAAAGTCTTTATGTTGATTCAAAACTATAAGTGTGTGCTGAGAAGGCTGAAGAATACTTATATACAATTTTAGTGTGACTCAGATGCTGAGATTCTGTGAGGGAAGAAAGTAATGGTGATGCTTTTCAAAGGACTTCACATTTCTGCTAAGCTATTATAAATGCCCCATTTTAGTTTGAAGAGTTTAATTCTCAGTCACTATCAGAAAGTTTCTTGTTTGGTCGAGCTACCACTATTGCGATGAAAATACCCAAAGACTGTACAAACAGCAGTGTTAGAACTGAGCTGATGTCTTTTCCTCTGTTTCAGTGTAATAGTGATTCTTATACTGTAGCAATAACTTGCATGAGGAAGTTATTATTTTAGTAATCAGAGTAGGATATTCTGTTTAAGGGACTGGAAGTTTGCGGTGGCAGCTAATACTGCATGAAATCTATGCATTTAAAACACTGCACTGGGCTATATGATAAAAGAATTACAGAGCATTCTGCTTCCAGGAAATATATGCCCTAACTTTTTTTTTTTCTTTCCTCTTTCTTACAGAAGGGGTCCTCACCAGTTGCTCCAGTTCATGTTGTCAGTGAAGAGTCCCCTGACAAGACAAATTTGGGCTTCATTCATGCGTTTGTGGCTGCAATATCAGTCATCATTGTATCAGAGCTGGGGGATAAGACCTTCTTTATTGCAGCCATCATGGCAATGAGATACAACCGCTTGACTGTACTGGCTGGTGCTATGCTCGCCTTGGGACTCATGACATGCTTATCAGGTCAGCACTCATTTTTCATTACGCAGGCTTTTTAAATAAGTGTGTATTATGAAATTAAATGGAAGGCAATAGTAGAATATGCGGCTTCCTGTTTGAAGGAGAGTGTGGAGGGCAGAGGGCTCTAGGGACAGATTGAACATTTGTGCTCTTACTTCTAACTAGGTGTTTGCACTCGCTAGACTTCAGTAGAAGTTTAAGAGTTGGAAGTTAGGAGTTGGAAGCATAAACACCTCCATGGATTTTGGACTACTAGATCCTGTTTCTTTTTTTCTATTTGTAGTCCGTATTAAGGTGCCTAAAGAGAACATAGGGATGATTTCTTCCTAAGATGAAGGAGTCTTTCTAAGATGACAAATTTCCCTTGACTGACTTGCATCCGTATTTTTAACATCCACGAAGGCAGTTTGGCTTTTTATTGGAGAATGTGATTGTGAAAAAATACATTTCTGTTATGATCCTTTGGGATCCAGAGTCTTGAATGAGGCGAGAGCTTGGAGGGAGGTGTCAAACAGCCTTTGAGGGACCTGCAGCTTTGGGTGCTTATGCAGTCTTAATTGTAGAATGGAGCAGCCTTCAGGTATATACATTGGATGCAGCATAAATTTTATGGTGTACATGCTTATTTCTTACCATGACTATTCAAGAAATACTTGCAATAGTGTTTAGTGATTTGTATGCACTGGAAACAGCAGATTAACTGGTTTCCGGCTTCTTAGTGTTTTCCCGAATGTTCTCTGGGTGTGTAGCAGTAACGGTAGTTGTAGAACAGGTTTCATTAGTGGTGGATTTAATGAAAGCCTTGTAAGAGTTTTCTTCTCTCACTCAGTATAACATTCATTGGATCTTGTTTCACTTTTGAGCTGCTTTCTTCTGTTAACTTTCTTTAGCGTCCTAAGGGATGCTGTGTTCTGCATACATTGCTTTCTTTTGCTCCCCTTCTGCCCGTTGCAGCTTGCTCTCTTCTTCATAGGTTTAATAGGGTTTCTTCCTTCAAATCTTTCTTTCTTAATGTTTTTTTCATAAAAAAAACCTAATTTAACCCCTAGTTTAGAGACTCCCAACTATTTTTTCTGTTCAGAAGAATAGGATTTTTTTTTCCCCTTCTGCCCTTGTTTCATACAAGTTATCTATGAAACTGGGACTATTTTTCTTTTTTTTTCCCCACTCTGATTTCATGAAATCTTTCTCACTTGAACTCACTAGTTCCAAAAATACATTATTTGTGTAATTTTTTTTGATCTGTTCAGAAACAGTTTTATCCTCAAAACAAAGGAAGTTGCTTTACCACTGATCATTTGACTTCTATGCTTTGGATATGGCAACACTAGAAACACTAGAAAGAAAAGATCTTTCCAAAATCTTTCATTGCTTTACTATGGTGCTTAGTATTTAAAAACAAGTTTAGTTAAATTATTTGATGTTATTTGGCTATTATTATTGATGTGTGCATGTACCATGTTTACTAATACTACAACCTAATTTATTCCTGGTTTGATAGTCTCACTTTTGGCAGTGGCAGTGCACATAAACTTCTGGATGTTGTAGTAACTTCTGAGCCCAATTTGAACTGAAAAGGTGATGTGAGAAAGCACATATATGGTAATATGCTTCCCCTTAGCTAACTGTATGTGCAGTAAAACAGCTGGGGCAGCTGAGTGCATGGTATAAACAGCCTTGAATTCTGGTTTGGAGTTTTAATATCTCTTATTTATACAGATTTTTTTTTTTTCTTCTCCAAAATGCTAACTAATTCAATTTGTGAAGAAATGTCTCTATATTTCTTTTTATTCAAGCACTAGCTCTAGTCTAAATTGATCATGTTCAGTACCTGTAAAAGTAGATGCAAAGTGGAGACTGGGAAAGGGAAATTAGACTTTTATGCCTCCATGCTTCTAAATTAGAGAAAGACCAAAGATGATGACCTCGTATGTTTCTTGGGAGTGTGGGAGAGAAATGAATTTTAATTTGTGGGTATTTACACTTGGCAGAAGGGCATGGATTCAGGCCACTAGTGGGTACAGCTAGTAAGTTAGTCTTGTGGAAAATAGTATTCTAACTTTATCTGATCATATAAGAAATAAATGAAAAAAAAAATGGGAAGAGATTCTTTCCAACATGTAGTCAGCAGTGTAAATGGAATTAACTGATACAGACGGCGACTAACTTAGAGGGTTTGCTAATCTAACTTGGCATGCTTGGAGAAAGGCAAGACCTGCCATCCTTGATTGGAAAGATAACTTTGCTTTGACTGACTCTTCAGAATAGCAGCACGTCAACTTTGCCCGGCTGTTCTTGGACTGTGCTAACAGACCTCAGTTTCTGGTATGACCAGGAATGCTTGAAGCTGCTTGAATGTTGTTATTGCAAAAATGTAAAATTATATGAAACTAACTGAAAATGGTGTATTTAGACAACATTGGGTGTTTGAATTGTAGACTTCACTAGTGAGTATTTCCTAGATACAGGAAAAATAATTGTGATCCTCGTGATTATATTTGAAGTGACACATTTGCTTTCTTTTCAGTTTTGTTCGGCTATGCCACCACAGTTATTCCCCGTGTGTATACATACTATGTGTCAACTGCACTCTTTGCAATTTTTGGCATCAGAATGCTTCGGGAAGGCTTGAAAATGAGCCCAGATGAGGGTCAGGAGGAACTGGAGGAAGTTCAAGCAGAAATTAAAAAAAAAGATGAGGAAGTAAGTCAAATTTCTGTGAATTACAGTTAAGGAAACAGTTAAAACCTTGAAGCTGCAGAACTGTGTTATGTTTCATGCCCAGGCTTCTCTGCGATGTGTGTGACTGATAAGAATCTAACAGAGCAAATGTGTGATAAACTAGTCAGAAGTGGCTGCTGGAGACTGTTGCAGCAGATGACTTCAGTTCTGTGGTATGGCTGTCTTGTCAGGAGAAGTGAGATTTTCTCCATAGAATCAGTTTTGATAAAATTATTTATTAGCATAAAGGGTATTAACAGTTATTCTTGCCTCTTCTTTAATTTCTGTTATGGTCAGGTAGAATGACATTAAGATTTGTGGTGTTGCAGCAGAGGTCTCTGTCATTATAGCCTTACAAACAGACCGGTCCACTTTCAGCAGTAGTGTGTAACATTAATCTTACTTCTTCTATTTTTTTTTTAAAATTCATTTTACCAATCCTCATTTGAAAGTCACCATTTAAGACTGTCAAGATCTTAAGTTTATACCTTTCTAAGGTCATTTACAAGGAACAGTTTTTTGGGGGGGTTGGTTGATTGGTTGTTTTTTTTTTTGGTTGTTCTGTTTTATTTTTTACCTTCTTGGGGAAGGGAGAGGGAAACCCTCCTTTAAAAATAGGAGAGAATCTGTAGTTTGAAACCAATCATCATTTCTGCATGTAAATGCAAGCTTTCAGAGGGGCAGCACCTGGAAGCTGAAGGTTATTACAAATATAATATACATCTTATCATCTCAAATGCTGTCTAATATAAATAATATGCAGATGATGAAGTGGTTGGAGGTTAATAACGTTTCAGGTATCAAATGGCTGGCTTTGCATTGAAGTTTTTGATTTGGGTTGTTTAGATGACATTTCTAATCTTACAGTATTTTTTTCTTTTTTTCTTTCTTTTATGCTTGTCCTCTACAGCTTCAGAGAACTAAACTCTTAAATGGGCCAGGAGATGTGGAAACAGGGCCAGGCACCACTATACCCCAGAAGAAATGGCTACACTTCATTTCTCCAATCTTTGTTCAAGCCTTTACTCTAACATTTCTAGCAGAATGGGGTGACCGGTCCCAATTAACCACCATAGTCTTGGCAGCGAGGGAGGTGAGTATTTCCCAATGCCCGCTGGGCTTTTGCCCTTTTCTACTTACAGATAAAACAGGGACAAAATAACCCTATCTGAGGTATCAGATTCACACCCGCGGCCTTGCTTTGCCTTAGTTAATGTTACAGCTCCACTGAGACCTGAAAATAAATGCTCTGAGGCTCTGTGTATTATTAAAACTATTGTTCCATGATTAGAACTGTACTAGCATTTCTGAAAATAGTTGTTCTGTATCATACACTTGAATACAATTGTTTTTTGTTACAGTGTTAAGACATGTTACAGAACCTTGTTTCCTTTTTAACATGTGAGGTAGATAAGAGTTTTAGCAGAGTAGCCCTATAAAGAGACCTTCATCTTAAGAAACGTGGCTGTTAAAGGTAGCTCTTTTTAAAAATCTAAATGCACTTTCACAGTGTATAGAACTCAATAAATTCCCAGCTGTTGTGCAGCAGTGTCATAAATGAAATGATCCCCTTCATCTCAAAAGTAAGGAGGGGCAGAAAGACAGGACATACTCCACAGTCAGCAGGATGACTAGAATACATACAACAGTAATATATTTAGTCGAAAATTAAAGCTTATGGTCCCCCTTCAGTAAGCAGAAGCAGCCTGCCTGCACACTTTGCACACATTGAGATCGTTTACATTTTGTTCTAGGACTCACATTTCTTGGTGCCCTGTAGACTTTCTGTAGGAATAAATGAGGGCTGTGTAGTGTAAGAGGCTCTGCTCTCTGGGAACCTCCTGCCTCTGTTACAGAATAGGGAAGGTGCTTGGAGCAAATTAGGCCGGGAACAGCAGAAAGAGCGAGAATGATCTCATTGTTCAGGCAGTTAAAAGCCAACTCGGAAAACTAGGGAATACTGCTGCCTTTGCCAGAGCTTTGGTAAGGTGTGAGGCTAGTTGCTGAATTTCACAGGTGGTTTCTTGCTTCTGTGCTGCATTTTCAGTGTCCCATCAGAAAGTGTCCACGGTACTCTCTCCAGCAGCTCCACATCCCTCTTGTACTGGGGGGCCCAGAACTGGACACAGTGCTCCAGATGTGGCCTCACCAGGGCTGAGTAGAGGGGCAGGATCACCTCTCTCGACCTGCTGGAGACGCTCCTCTTAATGCACCCCAGGATGCCATTGGCCTTCTTGGCCACGAGGGCACACTGCTGCCTCATGGTCAACCTGTTGTCCACCAGGACGCCCAGGTCCTTCTCTGCAGAGCTGCTCTCCAGCGGGTCGGTCCCCAGCCTGTACTGGTGTCTGGGGTTATTTCTCCCCAGGTGCAGGACTATGCACTTGGCCTTGTTGAATTTCATGAGATTTCTCTCCGCCCAATTGTCCAGTCTGTCCAGGTGCCTCTGGATGGCAGCGCAGCCTTCTGGGGTGTCAGCTATTCCTCCCACCTTCGTATCATCTACAAACTTGCTGAGGGAGCACTCTGTGCCTTTATCCAGGTCATTGATGAATAAATTAAACGGGACTGGACCAAGTGGTGTCCCCTGAGGGAGACTGCTCAACACAGGCCTCCAGCTAGACTCCGCACTGCTGATTATCACCCTCTGAGCTCTGCCATTCAGCCAATTCCCAATCCACCTCATTGTCCACTCATCCATCCCACACCTCTGGAGCTTGTCTAGGGGGATGTTATGAGGGACGGTGTTGTAAGGGACATGCTCAGTATTGAAGAAAAAAAAAAAAAAACTACAAATGCAATATGTCTTTATCTTGGCTTTCCAAATCAGTGAATGATCTGATGTGGATCTTTCCTTCATCTTATCTGTGAAATTAATTTGTACTCCTTTGTTTCATAATTTATTAAGATAAATTCCTGTTTGTGAAATACAAAGATACTTATCAAGAATATTGCAGAAATGCTATGAGGAAAGAAATGATCCTCCTGCTCTGATTTGAATAGTGAGTAAATCACTGACCACACATACTTTAGTGAAGATGAAACAAAAGATGTGCTTTTTGCCAGGACTTTATGTGTAGCTGCTGACTATGCACAAATGAGCAGGCCCAGGAGTCTCTTGCTTGAGTCTCTTCCAGATTCTAGAGGTGGATGTGCTCTGCTAGGCCCACCTCTCCTGGTCTTTTTCCTCTTCCCTTGGGATGATGGTTGTCCTGCTCCGTGAGCCTGCCCTAGGTGTGAGTTTCCTAGACAGTCAGTCGGTGTTTGTCACTTTTTTGTTCACGCTTGCCAGCTGTTTTGTCTTGTAGCTTGGGTTGTCTTGACCAGCCGGTGTTATCCATGTCCTCTTGGAATCAGAGCACTTCCCAAGTACTATTTTTGCTTGGCTTTTTGAGACTTTATGCGTTCCTCATGTGAAAACAGCAGCTTTACTTCTCCAAAATAAAAATCTCATCCTGTTTCCTGAAGGAGAGATTTGCAGGGGACTCCACTCCTTAGTTTATCTCTGTGCAACAGAAAATAATGCTTTGCTTACCTTGCCTTCTTCATCTTCTGTTTTTATGTTTTTATCTTCTGTTTTTAATTCATACACTGCCCCAAAATGCATAGCTTATAAGCAGATCTGAGGAACTTTTGTTTAAATAGTAGTGTAATAGTAATAGTAGTGTTGGTAATGTATCAAGTAGCAATTCTTTACATAATGATGCAAAAGCTGTTGTTGGTAATAAATTTTGAAAGCAATTTACTGTCTTCTGGAATTAAATTTTCGTTCTTCCCCTTTTGGTTGATATTTTAGGGTAGAAGACAAGTCTGCGTGGATGGACAGAGTAGCTGAATGTCTTAGCTACTGAAATCTTGCATTTGCAGTTCGCAGGGTTTTTAAAATTGTAATGCTTCAGTTAGCGTTTCTCCAAAACAGACATGTACTTCTGTTGCTCAACAGCCACCACCTTTCCTCTAGAGTCTGTATGCTTGCTTACATTCAGCAGAGCGATTTCGGAATCTATATTTAACCACGTTAAGATGTTCTTGCCTGAAACATGCCATATGTTCCGTATTAATAAGATTCGGGTCTCTCTCACAAAGTAAACACCAAAGAATATTGTGCATACTTGACAGGCTATAAAAGGATGGAGTCTGTGCAGTGATGGAGGTTGTTGAAAGACAAACAGGTTTTCAGCTGTGCTGATGTCTTTTTCTGTGCTTTTTTGCAGGACCCCTATGGTGTGGCAGTAGGGGGAACAGTTGGGCACTGCCTGTGCACTGGCTTGGCAGTCATTGGAGGGAGGATGATAGCACAGAAGATCTCTGTTAGGACTGGTAAGTAAGTGAACATTCCTTCAAGGCAAAGCTTGCATTCATGCCAGTAACGCCTGCGATGCAGATAGCAGTGTGCTGGCAACAGTTATACGTGGTGACCGCAGTACTAGTAGTTAATGAAGGAGCTTGAAAGTTAGGTGTTCCTTGAAGCTTTTGGAAATTCAGTTGCATTTTTCAGTGTGTGGTCTCCTGCTCCCCTGCTGCCCATCAGGAAGTGATGGGCAGCATGCTTTATGCTTCATGCTTTACCCAGGGCTGCTGGCACCCACCTTGGTGGGTGGGGGGGGGGTGTGCTTCCTGCACTGCTGCTTCCCGCTGCTCAGGCTGAGGAGAGGGCCAGGGGTTCAGCCATGACTAAAGCTGACATGTTACTCGCTTTACTGTAGCTTAGAACTCAAATGCTGACAACAAGCCCAGCACAGGTCTCTGACTGCAACAATAACCTTATTGTGGCAGAGCAAAGACCCCCTCTAGGTATTAAAGGTTTTAGAGAAGAGTAAACAAATGGGGCCAACACAGCACTGCTTTCCCAGAACATTGCCCCACCTTTGGGCAGCTTGCCGCCCTGCAAGCAGTGGACACTTCTGATGTTGTATTTTTCAGTACTTGAGTTACTTTAAACACCAGCAAATGCTAAGCAGTATCCCTGCAACTGATGAGTTGCTCCAGCATAAGAATATTATAATCATATTTACTGCCATATAGTGAAATGTTGAATGTCAAGAATTAGCTCCATTTTTCCAGTAGCTAAATTAGTACAAGTAAAATTGAGCTTCCTTTGATGGACCAAAGGGCTTACATTCTTGTAAGTATAGCTAGACTGCAGTATTACATCGAAAGCCTTCCATTATTTGAGCGAGAAATAACATCCAGGGTTCAAAGTGAAAATAAAATTGTTTGGGAATCAGACATTGCTGAAATGGACCTGTGTGATGAAAGGTATTTAACCTGCTCAGTGTCTAACTGTTTGCTGGTTTGTGTTCTTTTCTTTTTCAGTGACAATCATAGGAGGCATTGTCTTCTTAGCTTTTGCATTTTCTGCACTATTTATAAGTCCAGACTCTGGTTTTTAAACTTTTTGTTTTTCATCATTGTAAAAGAACAAGGAGTGGAAGCACCATGCAGCTATCCTTGTATGTTGCTGTATATAATGTACAGGATTATAGTTAAACATGTACTGAAGATGAGACACTGTACTTTTTATAGCAAATGATCTGTGGCATTGACACGTCTATGGACAGCTTCTGCAGTGGACTCCGCTCATGGTCTGGGCTGTGTGATCTGCGGGACTGGTTCTCTCAGAGGGATTGGAGCAGTTTTCTTGTTCGTGGAACCCGGCTCATTTGAGTTTTAAGGATCTACATTTGTAAATGTTGAAGCTTCCTGTCCTCTTCCTCTGTTACACATGGCTACCTTTCCTGTTTCCTCAAGAGCTTATTCTTACAACTGCTTAAACAGCCTGCTCCAAAGAGACCCTAAGTGTTTTTGTTGCTTGTTGTTCAACAGCAAGTGCTAAGTAGAAAACTGCTGTCTCCCACCTCCACGTTCTCCAGGAGCAGGGGACACACAAGGCAGGATAGCGGGAGCACCGAGAGACCTGCGAGCAGCTCCTGTCCCAGCGAGTGGCTGTGCCACCAACAGCGCCTTTTATAAGTTTAAAGGAGAAAGCAAACTTCTTAATCAGGGATTTTTATCAGGAAATTGATGAGTGGTGATTGCCAGCCAGCAGTGTTCAATATGCAATCTGTCTGGAGCTAATATTATTTGACTTCTTTTTTTCCTTTTTTTTTTTTAATTTGAAAACAGTAAAGTATATGGAAAGTAATAAAGTGATTCATTCCTAAGACTTGAACAATAACAGAATTCTTTAATTTAGCTGTGTTTATATTTTTCTTTTTAGAAATAGAAATGTAATCTGGAGAAGTATTAATAAAGCATAGTGTCTCCATTTGAGTTATTTTTCAATATTATTTTTGATGATTTTGGTCTTGGAGATTGAAATGATTTTCTTCTTAAGGTGAGGAAAGTTTGCTCAATATATTCCAGGTATTGTTACAAATATCACTCAAAGACTTTGGGAACTGATTGTGGACAGCTTAGGCTACATGGGTTACTGAAATACCTGTCTTTCTCTGCTGTGCAGTGAGGAGTTAATAGGTCAAACAAGCCCCTGAGATACCACTAGCAGGCTAAAGTGGAAGATAGGGTTGTTGGAATTCTGTATTTGCCTCATTGACCCCCAAGTAAGGGTTACAGATAGGCTCGTTCAATCTACAGCTTGTTTGCCTTCCCTAGGCCCTCTGTTTCCCTGCCCTGAGCAGCTGCTGCTGCCCCAGCCTTCCTGCTCAAAAGACTTTATGTGCAAAGTGTTTGCTGCTGCTCATAATTGTTTTATTTTCAAAAATGAAAGTATATAATGTTGTTTGTGAATGTGAAGTTGCAGAACAATCAACACATAGTATTACAAGCTTAAACTTGATGTAAAATACTACTGAGCAATCACGGCACTGTGTTTGCCTGCTGCCTAGTTACAATTGAGGGGAGAGGAAGGTAGGTTGAAGGGTGGTCTTAAACCAGGGGGCATCATTAAAGCTTGGTTCCTTGGACATCTGCACATCACAGAAAAGGGTTGTGCTTATCTATTATAAAATTATCAGCAGAAGCTTTAACAGGCCTGTCAGTAGTTGCTACTGGGAGTAGTGGTTGAATTTGATTGGCATTTTTCAGACTTTTAAAGGGTCGGGTTTGGCCTGGGCTGGTGGTGACACAAGTGAAGCTGATGATGAGCAAGGACATTGCAGATGTATTTTTAGCAGTGCTGGTTGGCGTGCTCCAGAGCGGCCTTGGAACCCTGCTCCGCACCCTCAGCTGGGGAAGGGAGGGCAAAGAGGGGAGAGGGGCAGCGAGTGCAGCTGCTGCCTCTGTGGGCAGCCCTCGGGGGCAAGGAGCAAGTGGGTGTAGTAGCCAGCTAAGTCCCTGCAGCTTTTCAGGAACGCATTTTAAGTGATAATCTTTGCTTCCAGCTATTAGAATATGAAACAAATACTTAAGGTAACTGGCTGATGTTCTAACCATCACAGTATGCAATTTCTTGTTATGTTATAGCTACAGACGTTAAAAAGAGCAAGCAAACGTTTAAATGTGCAAGAGAAGGCTGCCAAAGGCTGCTTCATCTGCACCATGAAACGTGCTCCTGTCTAGCAGAAATTCTCCCGTCTTGCAAGTGTCAGTTTAGAAGGCAGTTTCAGCCCTGACTGCTTCTCAGGATCTCCCTAAGCAGAAATGTGCCCCACGCACATGCACCAGCAGGTAAAGGTCTCCTTGCCATCCAGACTTGGGAAATGGAAACAAACTTGGCTGAAGTGATGCTGAGGCTCAGCCCCGTGGAGATGAAAAACAAGCGCAACAGCTCAGATGCTTAAAGCAAGGGGAAAACCCATGCTTGCTGCTATTTTTAGAGGTGTATAATTCATTTGCAAGTGCAAGGAAAAGCCCGGCTCATTATATTTTACGAGACAAAGTGCAGAATGCAAAGATTAAGATAAATCTATATCCTGACAGTGCAAAGTTTTCTGAAGAAACTTAGCGAGCCAAAGTACAAGTGCAGTTCGTAGCAGTGGCAAGCAAGCCCGTTCTTAAAGCAACATGAACCAGCACGCGGGTGCTGGGCTGGGCTAACATCCATCCAGCTTAAATTTGGCCTGTAATATTTTCATAATGGCTTCACTTATGTGTAGTATGTACTAGAGATATGTAATCTGCATGATTTAAACCTACTTCTTAAGGGGAAACGTAAGCGCTAAGCAGGTGTAACAGTAATAAAGACTGTGCCACAGAGAATGCTGCTAAGCCCACAAAATCTTGTGTCCTTGCCCTGCACCTCCTTCCGCCCACCGACATCTTCTGGACTAGGCGTTCCCGATGCCGGAGGCCCCGACGGCTCACGCAGGGCTGAGCTAACCAACCTTTGGCTCCTGTCTCCAAACGGGCCTCAGCGCTGCGCTCCCCTCCAAGCACAGTCCTGGAGCTTGCACAACACCCAAGCATCGCTGAACAGTATTGCTCCCTCAGGGGTAGCAGCTGCAACTGCAGCTCCTACTAAGTTTATGGAAAAATACTTCCAAAGTTCAGTTTTAAGAAAACCGATAATCCTGCTTGCTATCAATCTTATCACTGGTTCTTGCAGAGAGTTTTAACTACAGAACTTACATAGCTGATTCTGCTGGACTCTTGAAGCAGTGAGTGTTTAAGGTATCCAAAACCAGCACAGAGCCTGTATAACTATTGCTTAATCCCACAGGCAAAAGATCCGCATCTTCCTTTCCCCAGCATCAAGCGCTATCACTGAAAGGAAGGAATCATGGACTGTAAAAACATCCAAGCCTACTTATTTCCTCCAAATGTTCAGCTTCAGTTAGAAGCTTCTGGACTTTCCCTGAAAGTTTAATTAATTTCAAATTACTAGATTCTCAGAACAGACATTCGCACTTTGACCATGCCGAGGGCCGGGTCAGAAGGGAAGGGGCGCCCTGCCCCGCATGTCACCTCAGAGCTCTGAGGCGGCAGCTCCGCGAGCTCCCACGGGGCTGCAGCCTCTGCCTCCCTCCCCAGGGCGCTGCCGGCCTCTCGCAAAGGCGCTTCACAAAGGGCGTCGGAAGGGCTCAGGGCAGCGACTCCCTCCCTGCTGCCCATGCAGAGGAGCCAGCGCGCTGTGCCCAGTGAGGGAGGAGGAGGAGGACGTGGGGCCCAGCCGCGCTGTCCCCCCACCCCGTGGCAGCGCCACAGGGCACCTCGGCCCCAGAGGCTGCCTCACGCCAAGGCGGCCGCACAACCCCCAAATCAAAGCGCTCCAGACGTCAGAGTGGGCCATCAGTTTATCAGAGATACAGAGAAAAAAGATGAGAAAAATACAGTGTGCATTTAGAGCAGGAGTCTCACAGGTCATGTGTCTGGGTAGGGGAGGAGAGAGGAGACTGACATCAAGCAACTCGTCACAAGTCATCTGTCAGGGGAGGGAGAGGCCCCGTACAGCTGTGGAAATGGGGAGAGCTCTGCACGCTGGAGCCTTCGGGTAAATTCGACACCAAGCAACTCAGAGAAATTTCTAGAGCCTTATAAGCTACAGAAAGCAAACTTTTAAATGAGTTACATTTATTCAGTTAAAAAATTGACAGGTAGTAATGGTCACATGAACACCAGGGAACCATATCTACATTTCCTGACGTCAATATGAGTGGCATTTTTTTTTAACGTATACAACTCTAATGCCATTTAAAAAATACAAAACTGAAACTCAAGACACTGTGAAATCAACACTGCTTAAAAACTCCAAGTTCAGTCTGATATATTTTAAAATAAATACTTTTCACCCTTCTTGTTTAAAAAAAAAATAACCCACCATCTGCTTTCAAAGCAGTAACATCTTTAAGACCATTCCCAAAAGTGTTTCATAAATAATTTCCCATTGATTGTCTATTAGTGCAGCATCTCTCAGGCTAAGCCAGGGTCTCTACATTAGGCCATACAGGACTTTGTTCAGACACAGTGTTTTGTTTTGTGTTTTCCCTCTCACCTCCTTTTTATTTAGGTACAATTTCTTTGAATATAGCATTTTATGGCAAAATTCATGCAGATGACATGGCATGAAACATAGCAGAGCCTAAAATTGCCTGTTTAAGAAAAAAGAAAAATAAAAGAGAGAAGGAATGTAGTGTTAAAAATCATGATACTCAAAAAGCAACTACCCAGCTCATGGCCAACCAAGACAATTTCAAACATTCTCACGGTTGTCTCAACTCTATTATGATTTGTTTAAATATGTCTTTTTTTAAATTCAAATTTACTTCAAATTCTTTTCAACTTTTTCCACCAGGGATATGTAAAAAAATAAAAATATTAAAACTAGTCTTTTTTCTTTCCCTTTTAATCAAAATAACCATTTTTGCAACGCTATGACTGTACATCATTTTAATAATTTCAAATAGAGAAAATTACGACTCTGACATGTTTGGCATCTCCCGATGCCGTGACATTTAAAACACTCGTAACAATACCTGGGTTAAATCTCCAAAAATATAAACAGTTCTCGAATCGACTTCAACATTCAGAAAGGCCACATCTGTAAACCTCCGGTACATCCTCACACAAGTAACAACCCTAAGCAGCACTTAGGATTTGAGCAGGCAAACGAGCCTCTCGGGCAACTGTGCAACTAAAGAGCCTCCTCCAAAGGAAGCTGCTCTCCTCAGGCCTTTCCCCTTAGCTGTATGAAAACACAAAGCCAACCAGGTTTAGAAGCCTTTAATCTTGCACTTCGAGCCTCAAAGGATCACTGTATTCAAGAAACATTTTCCAGAAATGTCTCCTTTGACAATTTTATGCATGTTTCGCCTTGATACGCCCCCCTTTTTAACAGTTTCATTGACTAAAGAAATAAACTGCTTTCAAATAGTCTTTTCAGTAAAGTGCTTGTTATTATTCAAAAAAAAAACAAAAAAAAGGAAAAGAAAGTGCTATTTGATTCTTTAGAGAATTTGTGAAAAAACTGCCTGATAGATCTTTATTTATTCTTACATAAAGCTGTAAGGAGACCCTATGTGTCATAAGGATGTCAGGTTTCTGATTTTGGTGTTTGGCAGCAGGCGCAATGCCCACAGGTGGTGGAGACGCACGGGGCCCGTAGTGCACAAGGTAAACCCTCTCGGTGAAGTGGAAGGCATATGCAGAGCTCCTACTAGAATCCTTTCATATTTATATACAAATATAATATATATTAAATATAATATAAAAATAGCTATACTCTTTTTCTCTGAAATTCTCCTAGAAGCTTTTCTCCGAACGCTGCCCGCGCGCAGGCCGTTGCCGTCTCCCGAGGCCGGCTGCGCCCCGCGCCGGCCGCCGCAGCGGTTCCAACGCGCAACCCTCTCCCGTCCCCGCGCTCACCCACCGCCGGCGGCACTGCAGCCCCCGCCGCCCCGCAGGCAGCTCCGCCACCGCGATGACAGAGCTGGGCAAGGCAAAAGGCTGCTGCGAAAGAGGAAGGAGCCCGGGTGTCTTCCCACTGAAAAAAATCACGGATAGTTTAGCAACTGACTGGCAATGGAATTCCTCTGGATAAAAACTTTTAGCCATCAAGGCATGCGCATGCTCGCAGGGAATCCGGGTGAGGGCCTACGTGCTCGCTTCTTTCTGTTTCTTAACCGAGTTTTCCCTGATTCATGGCAGGAATGTTCCCAACGCACGCTCCATTTTTCCAGTTTCCCTGTACTTCCCCATCCTGTGCACTCTGCCAGCCGGCAGGTTTACCCCCGAGGCCGGACCCCTGCCTGAGGTGGCGCCAGACTTCACGATGAGCCGGTCCTAGGGCTGCCGCCCGCCCGTGCCCTCCCCGCAGAGCGAGCCGGGTCGCACGGGCGCTGCGGAGGGGCAGGCGGGCACAGCTGCTGCGGGCGAAGCTGCACTAAACGCCGTGAAATGCTGCATTACTCAACTGTCTGGCTGCTAGCTCTTTTTTCCCCTGCCTTTTTCACAACTCTCAGTGTAATAGCTTATTCAACCTATTTTACCGCTATTCAATAGTTCTAAAAGCACTGTTAAAGCTCTCCCAGTTTTCTTTAGTGCTGGATTATTATTGTAATTGGCTAAAAGTTCTATCTAACCTATTTTTTTTTTTTTTTTATCAAGCAAAGGTACTGCTAGCACAGACCCCTAGTTAACGCAGCTCAATTCAGACACAGGTGGAATGCTGGGATAGGCAAAGTAGAGCAAGGCAAGTTTTCTTCAGGTAAGACTTCACAGAAATGGGTTTCCAACAGTTATACCCGCTCAGAACATGCCAGAAATCCCTTTAAAAAAATGGGATTTTTCCTTGCTATGTTTGGTATTGGCAACTCATTCTTGCTCCAGGTTCTCTTTGGTTCTCTATTTCTCATATTCTCCTTCCTTGCTCACCACAGGGTTTTTGGTGCCAAACTGTTGCTTTACAGCTGGGGAATAACCAAGGTCTAGGAGGGACGAGGGCAGCAGCCAAGCAGAGCCTGGAAGGAAATCGCCCTCACCAAGTGCTTGCTCAGCTCCCGTTACCTTCCTGGGGGTTTGGTTCATCTTATAATACAATCAAACTGTTCCATAATATAAAATACTCCATTGCCACTTGATTACATTCATTCAACTTCTCTTCAGTATTCAAGATCAATCCAGCTTTCCCTCCTTAGTACTAATTTCAACGTTTTTTCCTCAATTATCACATCTACCTTCATTTATTCATTTTCCTTTGAAGTTGTCCTTTTCATAAATTAGTACCATAAAATTCTACTTAACATTTACTTAAAATAGCACATCTTATCTGTTGGATCTTTTTATTATCTTTATAAAGTGAAGTTACCTTCTGAAGTCTTAGTTCAGTGATATATCTCTTAAATCAATAGCCTGGTAGTGTTAAGTGCAATCATGATCTCCCCCAACACATACTTTAAACACCAAAAAAACCCTGCTTTTTTGTAAAATCAGATTACTATTCCTACTCCTACAAAAAGAGTAAATGTCTATTTAAGATCTGTTAAAAGATCTACCCCTCAAGGTCTGAGATCTGAGGGACCATTCTGTTCCAGATTAGTGTCTGAGGGGGAGGGCCACTCAAAAACGCTCAGGATCTCAGCTCAGACCATTACTGAAGCGAACACAATAGAGAAATCGCTATGAAGCAGATACACGAGTCAGCTTGACAATGTACTAAGACTTCAAAACTGAAAATGGTCACAGAGTCAAGACATTTGTAATTCAAGATGTTCAATATTATCACCTGAATTAAAATCAAGGCACTATGGGGTTTTCTTTTGTTGTTAAAATGACCCTGAATCAGTTCCGACTAAAGAAAGGTCTAAATTTTGAAGGAGAATAAAAAGATTCCAACATATTTTAACAAGTTACAATTCTCACCACAGAGAAAGTGGTTAAAAAGTGCCCAAAAGGTTATTAAATGTAAAGATACTCTTGTGCAAATTACTCCTATAACTGAAACATTCTTGAAAATTACTTGTCTTTTTTTTAAACCCTTTACATAAATATTTCCAACTATGAACTATATCAAAAGATAGCTTTGGGGAGTAAAATTCCAAACCATCTGCAGGAAAGCAGTGCAAATTCCTATTTTCCAAATAAAACAATGAATCGATTATGAAGTGATTGATGATATTCACGAATCTTAACGTCCTGAACCCTGATGCGTGATCACCAGTTCAAGCAGCTTCATCAATAACTGAACCTCACCAAGCCACCTAACGGACACACTGCACCGCACCTAATGGCCGCGACGTCACACGCAAAGCACAGACAGGAGACTTGTGCCCACACTGCAGGTGAAGGTAACGATGCACCGTGTTGTAAACGCAGGGCTAGAACAGAGGAAAACATTATTCCGAGTATGGCGTGAGAATTTAGGGGAACAGATTCAAACCTACAAATAACAGATTACGTTTTCATGCATCATATAAAATATCTCGCTCTTTCTCCTTTTATGCAGACATATACACAATATTTTACAGCATCTGTACAACAGAGAACTGGATTTCACACAACATTTTGAAAAAATTTACTGTCCCATGGTTATCTGAAAAAAAAAATAATTTTTTGACTATATTCCTGGCATTATTGTCAGCTAATTTAAACAAGTGCTCCGTGTCCATGTTAACACTTTAAAATGTACAGGACTGATAAAAAATACCAATATCTTCAGCATCCCTCCCATTTCAGTCACGTCTTGAGATTTCACCTGAACGAATTAGCACGTGGCAGCATATCCTGTAGAACACAGGAGCGGGGCCGCCGCTGGAGCTGGCCGTGTCCCCATCCACGCTCGGCTTGGGGGTTTTCCTTAGCAGATCCCAGGAGCTGGAGGAGCTCCACAGTGTGGTGTTGAGAAGCCTTCGCACTTGTCGCTTCAGTGCAAGCGCTCAGGGACAGCAGCCCCTCCTGGGCGTTCGCTTCGGAAGGGAGCGGAGACCCTGCTACTGCGGCGGCACTTTGGAAGGATCTGAGATCTTGTCAGTTCTGTGCCGGGAAAGCTGCTGCTGCTGCTGCTGGGACTGGTGCTGCTGGTGGTGGGACTGCGTGAAAGTGCTCTGTTGTAGTGGGAAAGCAGCAGAGAGGATGAGCTGAGCTGACTGGTTTCCATGAAGCAACCTGGATGTCTAGAGCATGCAAATAGGAAGGGATTATTTTTCCTGGGAAACGCAGGCCTGGCTGCTTCCTAACTGTGTTCAGTGCCACGAACACAAACTTCTGCTTTGGTCACTCAACAAACCATGCAAAGCTTACCTCATACTAATAGAGCTGATCTGAGAAAACAGTATTCTTGGCGTCTAACCAGTTGGCTTTTGTTATTTTCAGTGACAATGGGCAGGAACACATGACAGCTTTATCTCCATTTAAAATCTCAAGAACCTACCTAACTGGGCTCAGGGAATCAGATCTAACATGCCCACGGGGGGTGTCACTGCACTCAGATGGAAAAGCCATGTACAACTAACTATCCTCCAAAGCCAAGGTCAACAGTTAAAGAAAATCTACCACATTTGCAGACCCAAACCACCATTCTGAAAGCAATTAAATATTATTTTCAGGAATACTTATTCTTAAATTTAAAACTTTTGCAAATAAAAGAGATATAGACACCACACCTACCTGCTAATGAACCTGCTTATTACAGTATGTATGTGAGAGATCATGTTCAGTTCTGTGCTTTGGTTCAACAAATCCAAAGGAAGCACCTGTCACTTTGCTTAGTGCTCAGCAAAGGGCAACACTGGAAGCAGGGATGGGGAGGAGAAAGAGGAGCTATGGGAAGAGCTACCTTACTCTAAACGCAGCAGGAATTTTCCAGAACATCTGTAAGATAAGCTTATATCAGGGTTGTTCCGCGTCTGCCGCTTTGAGCGGCGCGTTTTCCAAAGAAGCACCCGTAGGACACGGTGGCAATGTTGGGAGCGTTGGCACTTTGAAAAACTCCTGGGGAAAGCAGCCTTACCTGCAGGAACTGCTGAGGGTGCTGGCTCAGCTGCGGCGGAGCTGGCTGCTGCGTGGCGGTGAGCGGCGGTTCTGGCTGGGCCGGCGCCGGAGGCGGCGCCGGCGGCTGCGTTACCGACAGAGTCTGCGGCGGCTGCTGTTGGGCAGCAAACGTGGGATAAGCTGTCACCACCTGCCCCATGAACATGGTACTTGGCACCATCACCGCTCCGCACGCCACTGGGGCCGTGACAAGCTTTGTTACAAGCTGCTGACCTTGAGAAAATCTGATAAAGGAGAGAGAGTTGGGAAGTTCTTTAGGAGGAAAATAAAATCAAGGATCAGCTGCAGCTAGAAAGATTTAGTTTAACAGCTTTGTCTATATAATGAACATATAGTTAAAAGAAGAAAGTCTAATTTCTTCAAAGTCACTTCTGTCATTTTTTAATGTAACTATTCAAGCACATCACCACAGTAAGTCAAATCTTCAAGATTTACCTGATCTGTCTGTCCTGTGTAAAAGTGGTTACTGCAGCAGCATTCTGGCTATTGTTCTGGGGTAAACTCGAGGGAATCTGGACCACGTTTCCTGCTGTTGGCTGAGAAATCACCATAGTGTTGTAGAGCGGGGCTGAGAGTGCGCTCTGCGACTGACTGCCGAGAGATGGCTGTTGACTGTGCCCACCAGCTACGCTTTGCTGATTATGCTGAAAATGGAAAGTATTTCATAAATTAGTCATTTGGAAATGGCTATAAATACACAAAAAGACATACCATTACAATGATAAAATTTTATTCTGAATAAATTATTTTATTCTGGCATAATTTTATTCACATGTCTAAAATCATAGACATTCACATCCTTTTAATCTTTTCACTAACAGAAGGAACACACACAGTTTTTATACCTTGAAAAGGTTCTTCCCCCCTAAAACAGATACCATTAATTTTAAGCAAGGTTATTTTTATAAAAGAACTAAAAATATCAGCAGGTATTATAGCTGTTCTCCTTCACATTGCCCATACTTTACAACTGCAAATGTCTTCCCGTTATAAATGAACACCTAATTTAAAGCAAGACTGGTACTTCTACTGATTGCTAATTTGGAAGGGGGACTGGTCTGGATGTCTAAAACCTGTTTAGGTGAACTTTCCATCCTCTTCAGAGATTGTGGAATGGAATATAAATAAATACATATATACACATACACACACATGAATACACATACACACACATGTATACACATACACACACATGTATACACATACACACACATGTATACACATACACACACATGTATACACATACACACACATGTATACACATACACACACATGTATACACATACACACACATGTATACACATACACACACATGTATACACATACACACACATGTATACACATACACACACATGTATACACATACATATATACATACACACACGTATATACATACATATATATAGAGAGAGAGTGTGTGTGTATATATACACATATATATACACACACATACATATATATGAGCTGAGGGAAGTCAAATCAGTGATTTAACACTAATGCTGAGCATACAAGACCTTGCCACTTATGAAACAATGTTGTATGTTAAGGAAAGGAAGAGTCACACTGACAAACTAACTACATTAAATAAAGCTTGAATCCTCATGGATTGAAATTTAAAAATCATCTCTATTGATAAACTGAAATGGATAATAGTCTTTACACAGGCTGGTCAAGTCTCGAGTATTTTTTTTTTTACAAGGAGTAAAAAGAGTACACGAATAAGAGAAAACTGTGATACCTGTGATAAAACTTTCTAAACGGAACCAAGTATGTAATATATGCACAGATGGTGAGAACAGAGTACAAATAGGGAGGTGAAAAACACAGCACTAAAGCTGCCACCTGTAAAGTCCACCTTGAGCCCAAGTACTGGCAAGGCAGTTCTGCACTCCCCAGGTCTCAAGAGGATGCTGTGGAATTTGGACAAAGAGGCCAGCGATAAGGACCCTTAGCATGAACAGCCTCCAAAATCAAACTAACCAAACCAATCAGGGCTCTTCAGCTTGCAGTAAGAGCCTTCTAATGGAGATACATATGACAGGGGTCTTTGAAATGGCAAACAGCACAGAAAAGGTGAAAAACCAATGCTGCTCAGTGTGTTTTCCAGCTTAAGAGCTGAATGGCAGGTTCAAAAAAAAAATCAGCAAACAAAAAAACAACAACAGAAAAAAAGACAAACCACCACAATGAACCTCAACCATATATTTCTGCAAACAATAAGTAAAACTACATAGCTCACTACAAGATACTGTGGATTTCAAAAGTTTATGTGGAATCAAAAAAAGAAGTTGGGTAAACTTGTAGAGGAAAAATGCAAAGGTAGTACTGTCACCTATAGCATCTGACCAAAATTGCTGATGAGTAGAAAGTGAACTGCAGCAGGACCACTGTATGCTTGCTCTGTTCCTATGCTTTCTAGGTATTTGGGGCCAAACTCTTCTCTGTGGTGACCAGTGAAGTACAACGGGTAAGTTGAACCACAGGAAGTTCCACCTCCATGTGAAGAAGAACTTCTTTCCTGTGAGGGTGCCAGAGCCCTGGCACAGGCTGCCCAGAGAGGCTGTGGAGTCTCCTTCTCTGGAGATCTTCCAAACCCGCCTGGATGCCACCCTGTGCCCCGTGCTCTGGGCGTCCCTGCTGGAGCAGGGGGTTGGACTAGATGATCTCTATAGGTCCCTTCCAACCTCAACAATTCTGTGATTTACTGTCAGGACATCGGGTACCAATACTATTGTTATGTGTTTCGGCAACTGAAAATTCACTGAAACAGAAAAAAGGGCAAGTTAATTTTTGACACTTTTTTTTCCAAAGAGTTGTTATTTACATTTGTAGGTTTAAAATGACAAGATCTGAAATTACACCAGCAAGAATAGAACTTCAACTAAGAAACCTGAAACATGAGGAAGTGGAGATGCTTCTAATTATTTCATAGACAGTGCTCTGATATTTGGGGAGAGGGGGGGTCTGAGGGAAACATATATTGTGTTCCTGCTCTGATTTTAAGTACATTTTCCATATGGCAAAACCACTACGGAGATCTTTACCTGTGTTGCTGTACTCTGCACAGGCTGCTGCTGTATCATGTGTGGGGTACTTATATGGCCTGTGTTCACTCCGCTTTGGATCTGGTTTGCCTGAACAACTTGACCCTGCATGCTTATTGGCGTAACTTGCTGGACAGATGAGGAATTTCCAGAAGCAAGCTGCACAGAACCAAAGTTGAGTCCAGAAGTTGATTGCTGCAAAAACATCTTAAAAAATAGTAATAATAATAATTCTACAAGTTAGCTTTTTTTAAAAAGTCAGCTGTTTACAATGTTACAAAAACACAATTGTACTTATTTTTAAGCAAATGTAAAATCAAAAATGTTTCATCTTAGTTACTAGAGGCGCTGTGCCTGCATTGTAACCATCAAATGTATAAAGCCTGACTCCTTTCTTGGGACGATATTCAAATACTGTCCTGTAACTGATAAGTTATGGTAGAGACAGAAAAAGAAGCAGCATCCTGTCAGAATCTTAAACATTGACATTAATATTTGTTCTTAAAGAAACAGTACTATTTAGAGACCAGTTCACAATGTAGTCCACAGCTGTCTAAAGATCTGAAGATCAGGCGTCTATTTGTAGTATCTCCATCAGTTAAACAAATTCAAAGGAAAAGAACAATTTCAGAATTCATAGATCCAAATACAAAACCGAGAATGTAACATGTTTTGGTAAATAAGAAACCATACTGAATACATGGGCTTCACATGACTCCATTTTAATAAACAGAGTTGTGCACACCACACAAATATTTGAGTGCTTACAAACAGATACAAACAGGGAGGACCAGAAGGCAATGTGGAGTAAATATGCACAGGAAGAGCAGCACTTCAATATTGGTCCTTAGCTTGCAGCCTTGAACAAGGTCTCTCCACAGTGCACAGGAAAAGAATCATAACTCTCACATTTTGAGGCGCATATAAGCAGGTCTAATGCTAGCAAGTATGTACTAGACGTGATAAAATGTAGAAAATAGGATATGCTAGAAGCTCCTACAGCAGTGTTTAAGCAATATACTTAACACTTCCCAGAAGTATTTTTTCTGTTCTTCATTCACAATCTATATCAAAAATATGCAAATTTTTTTCCTTATAACATACTTTGTTTTTGTGGGTTTTTAACTAGAAAAACTCAATATGGTCATTCTTATCTTCCAAAGATAGCTGCTGAAAGAGTGACAAAATTAGAAGAAAATATATCTGTTAAAATACAGAATTCAGACAGTCAGGTTTTTCTCGCCCTCAGCAGCTGAGCAGTGAATGCTCCTGACCTCCTGCCTTTCCACTACTCCAGACTGCTTACAAAGCAGAGCCCCTTCAGCAAGGAGGGCAAGGAGGTGTGGGAGGACCACAACCTGACCACTAGGACAACCTCCTAAGAAACATGAGGTTGAGCCCCTCAAGCTAAAAAGGGAGATAAACATTTTTCATTTCAAACATTTTGAATGGATATTCCAATGTCTGCAAACCTATTCAAGAGTGACAACCACTACATGCTTTTATATTTAGATTTAGCCATGAGCTAGACCTGAGACTCAACATTGAAAAGATAAACTAAGACATTTCTAGATCCAATCAGAAATGCTAAGCATCTCAGCAATCATCTTGCAAAAAACTTCAGATGGATTTTAGGTCCAGGTGTCAGCTATGGGGTAAGGAGGATCACATTTTGGGATTAAATGTCAGTCTCATTTTAGGTCCCCTAATTCTGTGCAAATCTAATCTATAGAAGTTAAGCAACCTTACCTGGAGTCCTTGACCATGGACAATTTGAAGTTGCTCTTGAATCTTACGCAACTCTTCTTGCTGCCGATGAATATTTGCCTCTATCATCCGTGTTCTTTGCTCCAGCTGGTCCTTTAGATGCTGCATAGCTCCTAACTGAGCTGAAAACTGAAACATAGGCTGTATGTAGTACTACGTATAAATTAAAAGCTGAACAAAAAATAATTACATTTGATTTACAAGCATTAAATACACTTCTCCACAGCAGCAAAGAAACCAAGCACTGCTTTTTTAACTTCTATCATCATCTCAGGACAAATTAATTAGTATAAAAATTGTCACAGAACACATTTAATTTATGCACCAGAATTAGGGAACTAAAAACATCCCCAGCAGAGAAACAGACTGATCTCTAGGTAACAAAAAAAAAAAAAAAAAAAAAAAAAAAAATCAATAAAAAGCCTCAAGTTTAGTGCAGCTGGCTAATCCCAGCTACAGATGAATATAACCTAACACCTCTACTGTACCTCAAGGACATGGAGAGGTCTTTCCTCTGTCCAATACAGTAGTTCTTATTTCACAAAAGAAATGGTTTCATAGTTGTGCTGTGCTACACAGGTATGTGACAGAAGCTATCAGGGTAGTATGTACATTCTAAATGCAAACCCTAGAATATTTCATCTTAGAATGTTTTAACATCTATGTTTTTAATGGACAAAGCCAAAAACAACTATTTCCTCAAATAGTGCAAAGAAAAAAGAAAAAATTCCAAATTGAGAGATTAACTCATTTAATGACAACCATATTCAAGATAAACATAAAAAAAAATGCTCACCAAAGTATTTGGCTTTTGAAAGCAAAGTTAACCTTGTAATAATGAACAAGATCTTTTTAAAAGCCAATCAGTTAATAAGACAACTTAATCCATACCTGGGACATGCCGGGCTGGAGCTGTAAAGTTGCAGGCTGGGACATCATTGGCTGTGATAACGGTTGCCCAAGAGACTGGGAGCTTAAAGACTAGGATTAAAAAAATTCCATTACTGGAAGAGAATGAACTTCACACTTGAAATGAAGCATTTCTTTACAGAAAATGTCATTTCCAAAATAGCATAATATGATCAAAGGATAAAAACAGGTGTTTCCTGAAATGCCTAACCCAATACAAGACAGCATTAGAAACACACACACTGATGATATTATGAGAAGCATATATCTATATGAATTCTCTACAGGAACATTCAGCATTATGCTGACAATCATTTGTATGAAAATACAGAATCACCTGAAGAAGCTATGTGACAATGAAAGTACAAATTCAAACTCAATCTCACAAATCCTAATGCTGAAAAATAAATATTTAATTAAAACAAGGATAGGCTTAATTATGCTACTCCCTTAAATGGTAATAATTTGAAGTTATGTTGATGACAATCTCAATAATGAAGCGAAAATGTTACAGAGTTTAAATTCTGTATTTTTCAGAAAAAATAAAATGAAGGTTAAATGGCTTTAACAGACTCTTTTAAAGATGAATTGTATTTATTTAGATATAAAAATATTTCTATTTGAAGTTACCTGACTACTAAGAGATGACCTTCTTTGTGTAGTCTTTTCATGAGCAGATAAGCTTTGCCGTGGAGGAGTGCTAGTGTCCATTGTCATTTTAGTTGGTGTTGCTGACATTGGTCACAGTTAAAACGAGAGACATGTTAATAATAATAATAATCATCATCACCATCGTCATCATCTCCATTCTGCAATACAACACTCAAATCACGTGAAGCAATTCCTGAATAAAAAAGCCTGAAGGCTTTGACTTTTTATCTGAATATCTGACAATAACGTAATCTGATAGACTGAAATAAGATGCTCTGGAGCTACTATTTTATGTTTAGTAGCAAAACTATACGAACTCTGAAAAAGCAGCCAGCACATTTCTCAACTATCAGTTCAGCTGTTCAAAATGACATTTTCACTCATATTTTGAACGAAATGATAACTAACTCTAAGATAAAGTAAACGGATCAAAGAAAACCCTCCCTAAGGGGCAATTACAGTTTCGACAGCTAGTACTTACATGAGTGATCCGATACTGCAGTATGTGAAGATTTCCTTGAACTCCTGGAAGAAGCAGAAGGTGTAGGGCTGTTATCAAACCTTTCCAGGGCTTCTTTGAGGCTGACTGTGTTGATGTGATTGTCAGACCCGGAATCCTGACTCTGAAGGGACACAGACCAACAGTAATTATTTTACCTGGTTCAGCACACAGTGCATGTTTCTGTTAGGAAATACGCAAGACCATATGACCCAAAGCCATATCAACCACTTAGAAAGACAACCCTGCAGTAGAAGTACATCCCATTTGATATCTGAAAGCTTGCAATTGCCACTTTTGGATCTTAGCCTTGAAAAGGAAACTAAAGCCATATAAACCTAGAAACCAAGATGCATATGCCACAAACTAATTGCTGGGCTGACTTTCTGCTCTAGCAACTCAATTCACTCACAATCATGAGCAACTAATGAGCTGTTTATCCTTTCTTTCAGGGGAAGATGAGTTAACTGTACAACAAGCAGCACTGCCATATGAAATTTGCTCACCTGCCAAGATAAAGCAGAGTACCTGTAATAAGCCAGCCTGTACAAGACCCCAGAATCTGCCAAGGACATTTTTTAAAGGAAGAATGCTTTGTATGAATGCCTGTATGAATGCTTGAATGCCTAATAAGTGAGAGAGGGACACATAGTAGAATAGCTCCTATTTTCCTTTTGGGAACTCCTCCAATTCTTTTTTGTGTGTTTATCTTGTTTTTTTTTCAGATTATGAGTGCTTATAGAACATGAGAATAATTACATTTGAAATCAACTCTGCAGGAAGATCTTAGTAAGGATGTTGCCATATTATGTAGCTATATGAAAATGATCAATAAAATGAAAGAATTCAGGGTAGAATAGTGTTAAACATCATTCCTAGATTTCTTTGATCATTTTACATAATATTATTTAAGAGACTTAAATATTATTTTGTAATAGTATTTAATTTAATATTTAATTTATTTATTATTTATTATTTAATATA
This sequence comes from Crypturellus undulatus, assembly GCA_013389825.1. NCBI lineage: Eukaryota > Metazoa > Chordata > Aves > Tinamiformes > Tinamidae > Crypturellus > Crypturellus undulatus. The sequence continues at coordinate 40,510 of VWPW01028144.1, read as the reverse complement.
ATTTAATAATAGTGATATTATTTAAGAGATTTAAAAATAATTACATTATGTTTAAAGGACAAAACATCAATTTCTTTCATATTGAAAATTACATATAAGAAAATATGCAGCAGCAAGAAAAGGTAAAATAGAATTATTCAACACACTCACTTTATCTGCTGTTATCTCCGGGAGAGACTCCTCGATGCCAAGTTCTCGCCTCCTTTCTGCTCGAACTTCTGCATAACTAAAACAGCAAACCAAGTATGAGCACTATACCCTTAACTGCATTTAAAAATACACCTAAAAAGCCAAAGTCCTCAGATCTGCTTACAGGATATCTCTGCAAGTTTTGCAATAATTCTTTGTGTCATCATATCTCCCCCTGCTCTCCTCTGCCAAAAAGTACCAACAATACAGTCCCTGTGCCTTTAGAAACTCTCATTAAAAAATTTCTCTGTATTTTAAAAATAACTTACCTTACAACAGTGTGCGTGCAGACAATAAACTCAGGTCGGGAATTCCACTGGTGATACGTGATATAGTAATGTGTTTGTAGCCAAATCCATTGCTGTCCCTTTGTAAGGAATCTATAGTAACATGACTTCCCTTTCCCATATTGCATTACTAAAAAGTAAAGAATAAAGTTTGCCGTTTTTCCAATCAGAAAAAAATATGATTACATAATTAATATTATTTCTCAAATTCATTCTCAAATATTCTCAAATATTATTCTCAAATTCAAATAGATTTGAATTCATTCAAATCTATTGCCAACCTGGTACTTTGACAACGACTGGACAATCTTTAGGAAAGTAGTTTTCTAAAAGAAAAATTGTGTAGCATTTACCAGAACACTTCAGAATTCAAAGTTTTGTTTGGGAGATTTTATATGCCTTAAATAAACACAGCTTTACTTTATAAAGAAAATTAGAATTAAATAACATTTTTCTCTGTAATATAGTTAGACACAATTCTTGTATTTATTAAATACCACAGAATCTTTTAAATGCTTTTAGAAGACCTAGAAAAGTATTAGTCAAAGCTCTGAAGTTTCCACTTCAATTCGAAAGCGATACAGAACTGGTTCTGTAAATAAAAGGACATGGAAAATGAATAAAGGGAGGCAAAGAGCAAAGTGACAGGAAAATGAATACAGATAACCAGTGAATGGAGTGAACTGAAAAACTGAAATGAAAAAAGAGAAAAATACTGTGAAAAAAATAAAATTCTGAGAAAATACTAAATTAAGAAAGAATAATTAAGTTATAAAAATTAAACTATAGTATAAAACTTTTTCACAATTTAAGTAAGATTTAGCTCAGCTATGCACTTCAATTAACCACAATTATGGATTTAAATTGCAAAAAAATGTTAAATCTTGCAGTGTATATTGAACAGGAGAGCATTTTATCATGAAATATATCATAGTACTTCACTGCAACAGCAGTGCAATTTAACGAGCTTGTAACTGAACATCTGAGACAAGTATGGTTTTGTAGCAACTTAATCTTACTTACGATGCTCGTGACATTTTGCCAGGTTATCTAGATCATCCACGTGATAATAATCATAGCCTGATGTTCCCAAAACTTCAAATGGAAGATAGCCTATTATTGGAGGTGCCCTAATTAATACAAAAATTAATGTCATTATTTTCAAAAACAAACAAAAAATAGTTTCATCACTTAAATTCTCATTTACAGTATGAAAGCTGAAAAAAATTAAAAATTCAACCCAGCACAAGCTATAAGTAGTTAACACTGATTAGTGAACTCTAAATATTACAGCCATTGCTATGATTCAGCTACTATTGCTGCTATACATAGAAGGAATTGCACCTGTGATCCAAGAATAGGAACTTCCATTCTAAGCTATGTCTAGATGTGAACTCTTCATTGGGTTCTTCAACAGTGCACATTTCCTAAAAAGTAAAAAAATAAAAATCTCTCTCAAAACTGCTCTATTCTAATTCAAAAGCTCTTTTGAAATTCAGACTTACCTATAGTTACTCCATTATAGTTATAACGTTACTTTTAGATAGCCTCATTGGTTTTGCATGTTTAGACACGTAACACTGAGGTAGAATCTAATCTCAACTCTGCCAAGCCGACACTTGTTTGATTTTAAATGGAGCAACCCTGGTGCGGGATCAAACCCAAGTTCAGCACCTACCGCGCTGAAGCGCGAGCCCAAGTCAATGTTCTTGCAGTTAAGCTTCTACTTGCAACAAGCAAAAGCAACGACAAAACACTCCCAGTCAGATACTGTGATTAAAGTAGACAGCACTCATGAATAACAGAACCTTTGCATTTCCACTATAAAAGTAGATCATCAGGATATTCTGCGTGTTAACTGCCTTCTGCCCATCGGCGTATGTGCGACTAGTGCACATCAATCGATTTCTGTGGCTCCCTCAAAGCGGTTCTGACGCCCTGCCAAGCCCAGTGCCTCTTGCTGAGGCAGCGATGGAGCCAAGCACCCAAAGCCTGGCCCTTCTTCTGCACCAAACTCCTCCTGACTGCGCCACAAGAAGGAAGAGGCCTCGTAACACATGGACACCCACAGAGAGAGCCCTCAAAGTACTACACACGCAACAGAGATCCTAAGCGCTTCTTTTGGGGATGCCTGCACATGCCTGTTGCACTTGCAGGAGCCTGCAATGGCATTCCCATTGGCAGGATAACAGCAGAGTCTCTCAGTGATCAGATACCCTACCAGGATCCTAAAGATTGCATAAGATTTGGAAGCTGCTGCTGCACAGACAAACTCATGAAAGATGAGGAAGGATGGACCACACTGCTGCTCTGCAAATATCTGTAACTGACAGAGTTCTGAGGAAAGACTGATGAACTACAAAAAAGTGAGCCATTGAGAAATAAAATGAAGAGACTATCCTCCTACTCACTCCTTCAGGTTACAATGCAAACAGTTTAAGTAATTATTTATCGGTTCTTTAAAGAGGTATTTTGAAGTTCTATGATTACAAAAGAAAAAAAAAACAGCTTTTTCTTCACCCTTGTTGGCATGAAATTTGAAGATGAGAATTTCTAAGTGACTTAAATGACAAGACAGATAATGTCCCTCTGCATAGAAAAAAAGACTCTACTTCTAGTTAGCAATACAACTTCTAAACTGAAACTACACTTATAAACTGAGCTTCAGCTAGTTTCCTAAAATTACACAATTTAATAACACACTGTTAATAGCAAAGTAAAGCAAAAGGGCAAACAGCAAAGTTTCTGATGTGTTGTTTCTTTTAATCTAGTTATTTTGGCACAGGTCAAAACAAAAGCAAAAATAACTGAAGCATTAAAAATACAGTAAAATTCACAGGGTAGCACTACCTTACTCATTTATATTAATGACTTACAATTGTTCCATTGTAAATTGCCCCGTCTTGATCAAGATATCTAGAAGCTGTTAATAGGACAACTAAGGGGGGGGGAAAAAAAAAAAAAAAAAAAAAAAGGAACTTTTAATTTTTAACACAAATGTTCTGCTAGAATCTTTTTGCCTGGATTACTCCTTCCTTCATGACAGGGATCAATCCATTACCAGCTAGACTATGAGATAAAGGTTTTAAAGAATGCTTACAGGCAAATTCCCCCTGAAGGAAGTTATCAGAAATAATCTGTAGGCAAAGCTTGCAGCACTTTTTGTCACAAAAAGGGCAGTGCTGGGATCATATGCAATGGAAAATAAGTCTGAGCATAAACTTTCAGAGATTCCTGTGGCTGTCCATAAAAGCACTGCACGACTTTATGAGGAGAAATTCCAGGTAGAAAGTTCCCTAACTTCAAGCCACCTGAAGGGTGTGGAAGGGGTTGCAGATGAGCAGACCAGCTCCACCTTCGATAAGGCAATTGAGCATCGAAACGCTCACCTCACTGCCGGCTGCCTCCAACACTGTCTGCCAGCGCTGAACTCTGAGCTGGGGAAACTCCTGCCCTAACGCTCGCTGCAGCCTCCTCAATACCACTCTCAACAGTATCAGCAGCTATCAACAAAGTCTATAGCAAACATCGCCAAATTAAAAATCTTGCCTCTAATTTTGGTCCAGAAGAATCACAAAAAGACTTCTCAGAGGAATGACATTACTTGAAACTCTTAAGAGGGTCTTTAGACCTATTTAACAAACTTTTTTTTTAGATATTGGAGGGTCAGAAGTTCAGATAATGATGAAAGAAGTTTTGGCCAGAATATCATCTGTAAGGACTTTAGCCCTCAACACAGGGAAAGAGACCTCAAAGAATCTAAATGGATGCTCCTCACATTCCCAAGGTTCCCAAAAGAGGTAGGATAAACATAAGGTTTCCTAAAATACATCCTAAACTGTGAGATTTTGAGACTTCAAAAAACAAAAACATTTGCAAATACTGCTGTCTTTTTCTCACAAGCTTTTCATGAAACAAGTCATACATCTAACATACCCATCAACTGTAGGCATAACAGGAAGAGCAGTATTTAGACCTACAGACTTCTGAGTTGGAAGAATGTTAAATGAAAAGTTTCCATGGCTCCAGGGAAAATAAACTCTCTCTTCCTATATTCAGCACGACAGAACTGAGGAAGTTTATGTAAGTTTATACAGCTTCCCCACAGGCTCCCACAGCACAAGGTGTATGCACCACGCCTCCCCAGGCTGCCACCATCAAACATGGGCTGGACATGCTCTGCTTGCACACAGAGCACACAAGAGCTCAAAGAGGAGTCGTGCATAACAGGCAGCAGGGCAACCGTGTGCCATAGACCTTTCATGGCATTTCTTTACAACTGAATTAAACATTAAATACTAGACTATCTGTTCCTTAATATATTCATATATACACCCACACTTTATTTTTTAACAAATACACATACACACACATGTATACACATACACACACAAACACGCATTCCTGAATTACAGAGTATCCCTAGCATTTATTTTGACTGACTTTGGGGAAGGAACACCTGGTAAATAAGTCTCACATGCATCCGATTCTTCCTCGTGCATTAGCAGATAAGCAAGAGATATTCTCTATACTACTGTGTTATTGAATAACAAAACAGCAGTGAAGCAAAACAAGAGAGCTTTATGACCTCTAACTTGACTCCAAATGACAACGCAAGCTTTCATTAAAACCTACAAGATTTGATTCTGTATCAAACTACAGTAAGACCATCCACAGCATAGAAGTTCATATCTAAGATTCAGCTGAAATTATTAGTTTTTTTCATTGAAAGTCTAATCTCAATGTTATCTTTGCGTTTACAGTACTAAGTTATATTCCTTGGATCTTCTTTTAAATATACTTCTTGCATATCAGAATTCAGAATGATTGTTTAGAAAAGGTGCTGACCATAAGCAACTTAATTTGATGCTTTGTATAACATTAAATCTATCCATTTGTTCAATAAGAAGCAAAGATACCTTCAGTTTCATAAAATGAAATTTGTAATAGTTTCCGTTAATATTTGAAGTGTTGTGCCTGTTCACACACTCACAGTTTCTCAATTCAAGTATATTTAAAAGTTACTCAAAATAGTCAAAAGGATTGTTTTTTACATCATATAAGCAGAAGGGTCAAGTGAGTGATCCCATTTGCACGTACCTTGATAAACTGAGGTGTAGCTAATCTAACAGTGGCTACGAAGCAAACTTTGTCTTCATATGAAGGCCGATGCAATCGCTGAATGGTTCCTTCAAAACCGTTGTGCGCTGAGTTGGGAGCTGAGGGAAAATGGAGGAGAGGTCAGGACAAAGCCCAAAATAACCCCAGGGGACCATGGCAGTAACATCATTAGACAAAGGGCCCCATAGTGCGTGTTAGATTTACCATGCATTACGAAAAATGCTGCATGTTGTACCTATGCACACACACATAGCAATAACAGTAGAGAAGTAATGAGAACATAAACATCACGGAACCTCCTCTAAGGAAATTAAAACTGCACTTAAACTAAAGTTACAGTCACTACAACAGTTCTGTTAAGTTAGTAACTGTAATCCTCCTTGATAATTACTAAAAATGACTGGAGCACATCTTCAAAAAATGGAAATTTAAAAGACATTTAAATCAGCTTTTGCTAAATTTTCTTTTGCGTTCTCAACTATTTTTTTTCTAGGTTCTTATTATATTCAAATACCAAAAGTTGAAGAAATAACCAAGTAATGGAAAAAACTGAGGGCAGAGCAATTATATATGTGAAAGAATCAGGACAGCAGGGGGAGAACCAGCAAATCCAACCTACTGAATCAGAGCTGCAAGGGATCCCAGGAGCAAAGGATGGAGCAGAACAACTCTATCTTTTGTTGCCAGCAGACACCCATTCTGCACATCCTTAAGAAGCTCTAGTGATGACGACATTAAAACCCTCTCATGCTCTTCAAACTCCAAACAAGCTCTAGCTCAACTCTGAATTAGAGCATCTACCATGTAAACTGAAGTTTCTTTATGCAATTTAAGCTTATGGTTCCTCCTTATTCTTTCTGTCAGATAGAGAAAAGCAGTATTTTCCTTCCTCTACCTTATCTCTTCTCACTCCTCTGTTCTTCAGTCTATCTTACCTTTTAAGTGAATACTTCTCAATTTATTACTACTTTCACTGATGCTCTGTAAACTCTATCCAACCATTTTACTTCCTCCTGTTGTATAGTGTCTAAAACTTTCTCACAGATGAGAACATACTGGCGCAAAGAAATGCAGAGACATTGTTTCACATCATAGATCATATTTTAGAAAGCTTTTTTTCCCTTTGCAGAACTATTTGGCAAGTAATGGTTACTCATGTTCAGCTTGCATTCTACGATTCCTTCTTCTACAGGACTGCTACCTACATGACTATAAGCTTTTTTTTTCCTCCCTCCTGGTATATTTATTTTTTCCTAACTGTAGTTCTTGCATTTGTTCGTACTTTACAGCTCTATTGTTTTTTGCCGCCAAAACAATTTATTTTCTAAATTTCAGATTGGATTCTTACTCTGTTCTTTAGTATTCTTACGGCTTCTTGCATCATGGCACAACCTGTGAACTACACTCAGTTATCCAGAACATGACAGAAAATACAGATTAAAAGCAGGTGCAGAAGAGATCCATAAAAATTTCCTTTTGAGTGAATACTGGTAACTTTTGTAATCAGTTCTGCAGAACTGTATACACACACACATACACATACATATATGTGCACCACTAATGTGGCTGAAATTACTTACCGTTATTTAAACACTTGAAATTTCCTATAAATTTCACATATTCATATGTAGGTTGCTCTTTTGGATCTATCGTTCCTCGCAGCATGTGGCAGCAGAATTCTAGTTGATTTTTTGCTGAGAAAATAACAACCAAAATTAAAAGGCTGTGTGCCTGATGAAGCACATAAGCAAAATGAAATGAAAAGCAGTAACAATTAGGTTGCATATTTTATTGACTGTTACAAATGTCTAAACAGCCTCTGCTTTTTACTGACTTAGTAATAACTAACTTGAAGGAAAATTCTTTTAGAATTTGTGTATGATGAATGTTAATGCTGCAGAAAATTGTTATAAAAAAGTCCAGAAACAGCTGCTCCAAACATAAATTTACTGAAACACACTCCAATACCAAGAGCCTGACAGAATTTTTTTCTCTTGACAACTGCTAGAACTGTATAAATAAGTTATACAGACATGTATTTCTTAACATATACAAAACTCAATGAGTGAAACAACACAGGATGAACATCTCTTTAGAGGAAAAGAGCACAAAATGCACATCCATTCAAGCCACATGTTTCACTCTGTAGGGCTCACTCCTTTATTTCTGCTTAAATAGTATGAGAAGGAAGTATTAGTAACATGCAATACAGAGCAAATAGGCTTTAGCACTATTACTTACATTTTAAGTACTCTGGTGTCAATGAATCACTTTCCAGCAGATGAGAAGACAATATTTTATAAATTTCTGAATGCTCCCCCTCTGGGATAAAATTGAATATACTCTGATCCACAAGATCAGACTGAAATAAAAAGATATGATTATGCAAGCCATGCAATGTCACAAAGTTCACAACTTTAATGGAAAAAAAGGTGTGGGGGGAAATGGGAAAATAAAGAAAAAGAGAAAAAGACACACAACCACACAGGTCAGAAACAGCTATAAAACATTACCGACCTCACAAATCTACCTGTGGGATACATATGAACATTATACGTGAACTAAAAAAAAATTTTTGACTTGTCTGAATGTTGACATTATGAATCATTACATCGCATTAAAGTACACGGGAATTTGTATTAGCCTCTACAGAATATAAATTGTATTAACCTCTACATAATACTCCTTTCCTCTACTCCAAGGAAAGGAGTATTATGAATTAGAAATTTCACAGAGTTGTTTTAGTGTCGGTGGTGTCCAAAACAAAAAGATAATCCATCCTCTATATTACATAGGTTTCTATGTTGCCATTAATTACATACGATTAGAATTTATCTTCGGAATAAATTTTATAATCATTTCTGCAACTACATACGCAGAACTGGCAACACCATGCCATAGACTCCACAGCAAGTGTGACCTCCTAAAGCGTATTTTACATTCAGTTCTCAGTTATTTCAGTTACAATAAAGACAGATATTGACACTGGTCAGGTACTTCATAATCCTTCAGCACGCTGTTTACAAAAGGAAAAGTGTAATAGAGGAGACAAACCAACAGCAAGGAATTGTCCCAAGTAAAAGACAGCAGCTTCAGAAACAAACGTACACGTGTGCTGTAATGCCAAACAAACTAAAGCTCGCAGGCACTCAGGGCCAAACGCCACTTGCAGGCAAACCAATATGTCAACGAAGCAGTTCATACTTACCGGCAAATGTTCAAGTAGGGGAGTTACGCTTTCAGACACATATATTATACTTCCATCTGTCATAATTGCTAAAAAAAAACCATCAAGAGCCTGAAATTAAACATAATGGGCAGTTAAGCTATATTCAACATGGAAAAAAATTTAGATCAACTTTAGTTTATTATAAAAATGAGAATAGCTTCTGCTGTTGACACTTGAGTCTTGTTTCTAAACTATGAGCATTATAATTTCCATTCTGTTACATTCTTAAATTATTTCTTAAATGTTTTCAGAAGTAAGACCTTAATCCATACACATCTGAACCATTGTTTCTCTCATGTCCCACCCTATCCATAGTTTTTAGTTCGATCATCATTTTAAATATCAGAAAAAATAAGAGGAATATTATCTAGAGGCAAAAACAAGAAGATGGAAAACTATAAGGAAGAACCAATTTCAATATTTAAAGCTTCAGCAGTCCCAATCTCGCTAAAAGAATATTATAGTAAGACTTTTACTAAAACTTGAAAAGCGTAAGAGCCAGTTCTAACTGCTTTATCTTCTACTTAAACCATTTCCACTGATAACAACGGGACCATCTTATCTGAATACTACTAGACATAAAAGCATGATAGAACCTATTTCTAAATGGGAAATTTTAAAGCTCATGTGTCTTTAGAAAAAGATTTAAAACTTTTATTACTGCTTTCTGACTTTATAGCCACTAACTATATGAATGTTAATTTTGTAAAGTATCTTGGTGAAAAACATCAAAAGCAGCTACAAATCACCTCCTATAGCAGAAGTCACTTTTTTTTTTTTTTTGGTGGGGGGAGGATTCTGATAAATCAAGAAGGGCATTATTTTAAATACAAAAGATTTGGAACTTCTCACTTCTAAAATACCTGCTTCAATGAACAGGTTTAACTCTAATGAAAATAAAGTGTTTTTCCATTACTTTGATATTTTTCATTTAGCTATTATTGTAAATTGTTTTAATGGTATGGTGCATATCATTTGCTCTCATTTACAAGGAATCAAGAACTAAAACTGAAAGCTTGTTTCTAATAGTAAACCAATGCCATGTAATCTTTGGGAAAGTAATAGTCATATACTCCACTTTCTGAAAGCATAACATGCAAAAAAATTAAACTTTATTTTGTTCAGAAGTTGCAGTGGATGTGTTGAACCATTTTTATAGTTAAGATTTTCATGTAAGCATATCAGTTTTTCATCTGACTAGTACTCTCCTTACAGTGATAATTTAATATATCAATTTAACTGTGATAGTAAATGCGTATAATATTGGACTTGCTCTGCTATAACATTTCCTTGAAAAATACACTTAAAAGTGCTATTATATTCTGTAATTCTGTATAAACAGAAAATCAGGTTGTTCACCTTCATGAAAGCATGCAATCACAATTAAAATATGAAAGTGAAAGGTTATTCCATTAAACAAAGATCTCATCATTTTAATCAATCCCTCTAAGGAGATATTCTACTTCCAGGAAAACAGAAGCAACATACCTCTAACATTAACTGCGTGAACTCTTCATTACTAAGGAATGTCGGTTTCCAGTCCTGCCGAATTTCACTGGCATCTGATTGTGCAGTGATTTCTATAATCAAACATACATACAATACAACTATTAACACTCCAAAAAAACCCATTATTTTTTATATTATTTATATTTTGAGCTACAAAACAGCAGGAAAAAGCAAAAAGTTTCCAAGTCTTCTCCAGTTTTCATTCATTAGCTATAATGATGCTTAAGATGATGGTAGGTATTCTCTCTACTATTTCATCAGGAGATTCGCCTCCTCTTCCTACCTGTCAAATCGTGACATGTTTTTATCAGATGCCAAGGTAACACTGAAGTTAATGACAAGTGACACCAACAGTGTGGTAAGCAGTAATTCTGTCAATGCAAATAATGCATTCTTTACTCCAAGGCTATGATAAAGAGTTGTCAAATTAATTAAAATAGTGTTGTTTTCAAAGACTTGCAAAACAAAATGACCTGAACTGCTCTGGGATTTAAAACGCTTTGAAGACCCAGTATCTTGGGCATTCTAAGCCTTATACTAAAATCCTCCTTGTCCTTCCTCTTCTTTCTGGCCTTTTCTGAAATCTGTAAAGAAATAAGGTTGCATATAAAGGGGGTTTAGTAAAGAACAGCCTTAGAGCAGGACAACATGAGATTTCCCCCGACTCTTTACTTCTCTGAAGTGTTAACTCCCCACGCATAGGTGAAAAGCGAACGCTGCTAAGCAAAACTAGTGCCCAGGTGCCCGGGCGCAGGCTCTGAAAGCTGATGCTTCTTTTTCAGATGCTAACTCAACCAGTAAGAACAAAATTATTTACCAGTGCTGTTCTGATGAGGAATGAGGCTATGACATAAGCACTGGTTGCAACAACAACCTTGAACTAGTCATCACAAATGAAACATTTACATGAAACAAAAGATGAAAAGTACATCTCCAGCTTTCGACTTTCAAAAGGAAACCTATGCAAAGAGTGCAAAGGTGACTTGTTCCATTCACTGGGCTGGTTTGGTTGTTTTTTCCTCAGTGAGAAACAGAAGGCGCACTTGGCCAGCAACCAGCTCTGTTCCTCTAGACCTGCTGCCCACGTACCAACCTTCGCGGGTGTCACAGCAGTTCAGAAAAAATAAAGAAGCAACACATTATCAGAGCCTGGCTGCTGAACACAGGAGGACCTTCCACAGGAAAGAAGTCGATCATCAAGCAATTCCTGCTACAGTCACTTGCTTTACCATTACAGCCCCAGGCGCCCCGGGAGATGAAGCAAGCTCCTGTCCCAGGTGTTTCCACAGGAAACCCTGCAGAGCAATGCCAGTTGGAACGGGCCGACTTCAACAAGAACAGTAATGGAAGAGCTGCACTGGGGTATGGAAATGAGAGATATGACATATTCTAAACTGATGAACACACTGTTCATAAATATGCATCTCTTTTAAATAGCTTTCCTTATTTCCTCAGATAACCTAGTAGCTGCTCCCTTTTTCCTATGGCTTTCCAGGTAGTATCTGTACTCAGAAATCACTTGGAGTAATAGAGGAAAAGCCTATTTTCCTGAGACAAAAAGGAATTTTGGAGCTCATTTCTGACAGTGAACTATAAAGCATCACACTGAGAACAGAAGTATAAGGAATAGGGATTTTACAGAAACATCAAATAGCCATAAGAAAGTGTAAGCTTGGTGAAAACACATTTTCTGCCAATCCAAACAACTATCTAATCACTGCTACAACAAAATATCTTTCTTCAGAAATTCTTTAAATTCTCTGATCATTTCCTGAAACACAGGAGTTGTAAAATGGTTAGTGTTTTTTTGCACTAAGCAAATATCATAAAAATTAAGAACATAATTTTTTCTTGTTGCAAAGAATTACCTTTGTGCTTCCGTAAAAAGTCAATGCTCTTCTGCAGTACAGTGGATTTGTCCATTTTCCGGGCATTCCCTGGAAGCATGGAACCCAGCTCTTTGATAAGTACATTAAACTGATCTCTGCGTTTCTTTTCAGACTTGTTTCTAGACACTCTGAAAAAGAGAAAATGGTTTATAACAACTATGACTTCTTATAATAAATACTACATACTATTAACAGGTTTCTAATGCAAACTACTCTTTAAAATCTCCTGTGAGAATTGTTGCAAAAACAATTATTCTCAATTTATTCTCAAGCGACCATTTTTGAAAAACAACCTCTTTGTTCTGATGGACGGGTGCATCTGAGCCTTTAGAATGAAGTATGCTTTGATAAAAATAATAAAAAAATTGAACTACAATAAAAAATAGACAAGACTCCAGAAGTATAATAGTAAAGCAAATGCTGATGAATAAGATGGCTATTTATTTATGAGGCATCACATTTTCAGCCTCTCTAGAAATTTTCCTGGTAATCTCAGGTATGTGAATACAAGTCTTTGCAGAGGGTAACTTGAAAATTTACCTTTTTGCTTTATCTTTGTCATCTTCTTCCACCAGCCCATCAAAAATGCTCCCATCATTCCTGAAAAATACAGAAAGAAATAACATCAGTGTTTAACGCTTCTCCTTTGTAGAGGCAATTACAATGAGGAAAAATTACTGAGAAAAGGCATCATCTCCAATACAACAAGAAACAGAAACACTTGGTTTATTGTGTCATCTTGCAAGGTCTATCACCAGCAACCTGAACCCAAGACGGCTCTAAGTTTTCTTTTTTAGGATGTTTAATGAACAGACAGGAGGGGGAAAGAAAAAAAACAGTCATTTTTGACACAAACCAGATAATCTTCAAAACTGTGTATTTTTATTGAGAACTCAGAGAATCTATGTGAGCATTTAAATGCTTCAATTTTATTTTCCCATCTTCTCATGTGCATTTCCTTGTCCTTTTGAAAGCATAAGAAAGGACAAAAATCATTCATTATTTTTATATGCTGTAGTACTCGGAATGGAAAGATGGGGAATATACTACATTTCATTCAACAAAGTAATTGTAATTATTCATTATATTTGATTTCTGCCCTATGAGGAGAGGCTGAGGGAGCTGGGCCTGTTCAGCCTGGAGAAGAGAAGGCTGAGAGGGGATCTGATCTGTGTCTATAAGTGCCTCAAGGGAGGCGGAGGATGGGGCTGGCCTCTTTTCAGTGGTGGTCACTGACAGAACCAGAGGAAATGGCCACAAATTAAAGCATAGAAAGTTCCACGGGAACTTAAGGAAGAACTTCTTGACGGTGAGGGTGACAGAGCACTGGCACAGGCTGCCCAGAGAGGTTGTGGAGTCTCCTTCTCTGGAGATCTTCAAGACCCTCTTGGATGCAGTCCTGTGCCACCTGCTCTAGGTGGCCCTGCATGTGCAGGGGGGTTGGACTAGATGACCTCTAGAGGTCCCTGCCAACCTTAGGCATTCTATGATTCCTAATCAAATATCGTAAAAATTCTTCCTCAACAACTGTCTTTTCCTGCACTGCTAAAGAGATCTTAAAATATCAGAATGAGAATGTATGTTTCCTTCATCCCCTCCAGATGCCTCAGTGTGTTTCATGCATCACTTTTGCTTCCTTTTATTTTAAAGGCCAACACAAAACTGTCCTGGTTTATAAAACTGCTATATAACAGACTTTCATGTTTTATTTCTCTGACTTCTTCTCTATCTGCTTCAAGTCGCTGCAGCATCGTCCTCCTGCTAGCTCCTCTGTGTTCATTCTTATTTTTTCATCTTAATGTCTTCCTTTCCTTGAGGCAAATAACTGTCTTTCTACAAAGCTTACCTCATCTCTGACCTACACCTGTCAAACCATCAAGCACATTACAATAAGCATTGCTGTTAGGAAGCAATGTTATTACATAAACCTAAAGCTTTCAAAAGAAATTCATAAATACATAAAACCAAAATTATAGTAGAATTCAGCACATAAGGAAATAAGAAATCAGACATGTATTTTAAAAGTTTCACCATTCAGTTGCCTTTGTAATTTATTTGAATGGGCTCAGCCTTCAGTAAGTTTGATGGAAACTTAATTTTTTCAAATACTCCAAAAGGACAGTACAAAGCATATTAAGGACAGAGGTTCACCTAAGCTGCTGAAAAAGACCAGGTCACAAAATCTAATAGAAAGCAAGTCTCCAGCTATTACTTTTCCACATGAAATAGGTTATCAGGCCACTTTACTCTTATACGCAACATCACTAGTCATTTAGAAGCATTTGTTTCCCCTAATTAAATACTAAGTACCTAAAAAAAAAAAAATAAAACTTTAAAAATGAACTTGAATTAACCTGAATTAAACAAATACTGTTCCATGGTTCAAAACATGCATTTTAAGATTCATCTCAACGAGAAAGAATTACTACCTCCTTACCTGTCTGCAATGGAGCTCATTTTATGGGTACTTATGGTAAAGAACATAACATATCACACTTTAGTCTTGTGGTAGACATTTGTACGTTTGCCTATGAGAAAAGAAAAAAATAAAATAAAAACATGACTTGGAAGCAACAGTTACGCTCTTCACTAGAGTATATTAATGGTTACATTGGCTCAATAAGGTGCTCTTAACTTTCTCCTCTCTTCAGCCATCTCTTTTACCCTCCACCTTCTTTAATGCAGAATTCATTGGCATTACAGGCTGAACTTTAAGATTTCATTCTGTATGACAGAGTTTGAGAACACTGTTTCTTTATATGCCATGATGAATGAACTTGGACTCAGCCAATACAAAACCATCTTCTAACTCTGAATTCAGGCATAGTTTTCTGTCACTTGTATTTGTTTTGTTGTTTTTTTTTTTTATTAATATACAAAAAACTTCATATAATTTTTAAGGTTGAAAAGACATAAAGTAACCTCCTCAGAAGTAACACACTTCATTTCAAAACTAAGCAAATAGAAAGCGTTTGGGGAATACTATTTTACAGGTAATATTTATTTCATACTTTAGGGGTTTTTTGAGCATATTGTTAGACGCGTGAAAAGCTGACACTAAGATATCTGCAAGAACGTGATCTCGATAAACTGGGTCAATGTTATAGTTCAACTAGTCATTTCTTAAAGTAGCCACTGATAAAGTTTCAGTAGAAAAATTGAAATATTCTCAGCACTTACCCAAGTCAATGGATACAACTGTATAAATAATTCCAATGAAACTGATAATCTTTAAAGACAACACTAAAATGAAGGACTGCGTGTATTTCTCAGAATCAAGTTCATTCATGTTGTGGGGAATAAAAATACAAATAAACACACACACTGCTTCATCACTGCTTCTCAACCAGTGTTGATAATAAAAAGCCATAGGAATTTGTAAGATATAATTTTACCTTTTACACTTTGTGGTTGTTAAAGTGTGATGTTCAGTGATGAAACACTGCTTCTTCAGAACACTAATGCAGAGTTAAATGTATCCTCTTTTGGAGAAAAGCATTAAATCCTGAACTGTGAAAAATCAAAAAGGAGAGTTTAAGTTTTAAATTAACAGTTCCAAACATACAATTTTATTTGAAAGTGAAGAGTAATTTATAAATTCAATGTTCTGCTTAACATAAATAAATCCCAACTACTTCCCTATCAGAATGCACCTTGCTATCTTGCTTGAGAAAGACTTTAAAGTCTTTCTCTTTGATAAGCAAAATATTCCAAAACAATTTCAGTTCTGCCTCGAGCTCTCACTTGAATCTTGAATCATGTTTACTCCCTGCACTCAGCGTCTCCCACAATACCTAGATCTTCAGCTCTGCTTGTTACATTCCAATTATTTCTTTTTGCTCTTATTTAAACACCTTTTCTGCCACAATTTGCAAGCCTGGCAGAGCCAAGGAAGGCCCAAGCGAGCTCTTCCTCCTCCTTCTGAGGCTTGCAGATTACCTGCTTTCCGGGTTCCTGGATGGGGGGGAGCTGCTGCTGGCAATCAGCAGAGTCATCCAGCCACATTGTGGCTATTCCCTCGGACACCACCACTTAACTCCTCCTTTCAAAACCCAGCTCAGAAAAACGTAAATATTTATTCCAAATTCACCTCACAGATGCACTCTTCCTACAACAACTCCACAACAGTTTAATTACCACCAGCTTCCAGGCTATTTATGCCATTACTTTGCATGTATATGTATTTTCTTCTAGATTCTTCCCTTGAATCAAATTTGCTTGTAAGCAAACTGAAGGCAGTTTTTTTTCCTCCCCTGTATCTCATTTCTCTCTGCCTTATTTACTGTTCTAAAAATAAACCTAATGTTTTCTATACAACATATTTCAACCAATAGCTTTACAAGTTTTAAAACACATTAAATTTTAAAAATTATGCTGGACTCTAAAGCTAAGCTTATGCTACTCTTAAACACTGTAAAATATTAATTTTGCTGAAAACACTGATTTTACTGAAAATGTCAAAATTACTTCTTAAAACAATATATATATGTCTTTGTTTAGAAAAGTCAAGCTTCTTCTTCCCCTGAACCAGATGAAGGTTTTTAAATGGTTAACATACTGATGAAAATATTAACACAGGAAGTTAAAGCAGAGCAGAATGATCTGTTACAAAGAGAAAAACAATTCCAGCATGATTCAGTGAAGTCACTTGTGCTTTTCTGGCCAAATAACCTGCTGGCCCATTGACCTACTTTTTTGGGTGCTTGCAGCCTCCTCTCCTATTTTGTTTTGTTCTGTTTGACAAGTGCAAACATTAATAGCGACAAAGAGTCCCTGGGACATGGAGGTTACCGCGATTGCAACATGAAACCTATGTTTTTAAACTGCTCCAAATAGAATTCTGCCAACTTTCCCAGAGCTCATAGCAGAGTTATAATGAGGAAAATTTTAAACCTCATCTCTGCAGAATGTGGAGGTATTTTTTTTTTAAACCACAATTAAACACTTAAGCTAAAGAGCACGGAGCGTAAGCACAAAAGCATACTTGGTAATGTATAAAACAGAAGCCAAAAAAGAAAAAGAGGCCGGGGCGGGGGGGTGGTTAAAGGACATTTCAAAAGGAAATTCAAGATGAGAGGAGGGAAATATGTTCATGTCATAAATGCACATAAGGAAGCTTAACCCAGACTAAAGAGAAATCTAATCACAGTGGAAAAGCTTTTGCAACCAAAACCACACAGATCTCTAAGGCGGCAGGAACAGCAGCCCCGCGAAAGCAAGAAGGAAGGTCTGCACACTGCAGCTCAACACCAGCTCTGAGAGCCACTACAGCTCAAAGGTCACAAGCCCCTCCAAAACTTTTTTTACTTTTTTAATGCACAGAATGCGTGATTTTGGTTTTAGTTGCTCAATTTTTGTACACATTCAGTGAATGCTTTCAAACTTCTCTGCAATCAAGAGGACCAAACCCAGTATTTTTAAGAAAGCTTAGTTCCTCAATCAAAATGCTCAGCAGCTGCCATGGATATACCAACTATTAATATACCACATTGCTACGAGTGCAGCAGTAACCTCAGCAGCCAGCAGCACGGCAGCTTTTGCATTTATGACTTGCCACTCAGAGGGGCGCCAAGGCCCTGGATGGCCAAAGCAGCAACGTCCTGAATCACAGACACAGAGCGAGAGCCACCACCCCAGGCAGAAAGTTCACAGCATCGGCTGAAGCATTTCCATGTTTAGGAGTCATCAGAAACTTCCGTCTATTTTGTCATCTAGATTGGTATGAATACTGGCAATATTACACCTTGCAAACAAATTCAAGGATTGAACACGCTGAAACTAAACCACAGCCTTGCTCATGAAAGATGGCCCCTCAGGACTAGACTGATAAAGGGATGAGGCAGTAGGAAACATGCTGCCTGTACTTAATTTTTGCACAAAGTTAGTGACTAAAGGACTTATGTCTCCTCTACTTCATGTTATCAGTAGCACTGCTAAATGTTTTTCAGAAAGAATCTATATTGTCCTTATATTGTACAAAGATTTATAGACAAATGTCTTGATTTTGTAAGCAGTATTTTCCCAAACTTACAGTTTACAGCCTTTAGATAGCGTGCCTTATATTATTAGGATAAAAATAATTTTACCAGGAAAAGATGATAGGAAGAATACAAGAAACAATAGAGTTTCCAGCAGCAGGTATATTTCAGCAAACAGAAGAAGATTAACACGCTTAATACAACCTGATCTCTGCACCATAATCTTATTTTGCTAGGGGAACAAACTAGTGATTATAGCCACTGAGGATTAGCTTGAGAGATCTTGTACAAGAACCAAAATCACAGTGCAGCACAACATCCTGCATTTGCACATCACCTTGTGTCACAGAGCAGCAAAACACCCTCACACTCCTGTTATGTGCCCTGGTAAGGAGCCAAGGAGTAGCAGGAAAAGAAGAAAAAAGAAAAATAATCCACCAAGAGCCAACAGCAGAGCCAGGAACAGACCCCGACCATACTAGTGCAGCAGCATAAATGTTCCTCATGGTAGATCCTGAGGCTTAGTACAAGCCTTCTTGCTGCGTCTCTGCAGGAGCACAGAGACATTACCTCCTCGGGTAACTTGGCCTGGCGACTGCTGGGGTTCCCCCGCACCTCGCACTAGGCTGGGCAGACGGAGATGATCCACAATCTCACAACCTCAGTACTTCACCACTAATCCTCACTCCCTGTTAGTGCCCTTCCGCTCTCACCTTTTCTGTTTTGCTCTTTCCCTCACAGATATCCCCCTCATTACATTCCTCTTTAGCTTATTATCTTTTAGAAAGCGTAGGGAGGAAGGGAAAAGGGAAATTGGTTTTAGTTTCTTTCTGGTAAGCACAAACTTTCGGGAGAGAGTGAGAAATCTGCACCCAAGTTAACCATAACCTGCCCTCGAATCAAATACAGGTTGGTCCAAAAGAACAAGCTGGCAGATTTGCTTGCAACTGCGCACACACCAGCAGAAAGTAGATTAGGGTAATGACTGATTGATCCCTTTTTTTCTTCTCATTAATCAAACGCTACCCGTGAAAACGTTAGCATGTTAAAATTGACATTTGTTGATGTCTGTTTTATTTTTTATCTCAAAATAACAAGAGCAAAACTAAACAAACAAAAGACAGGGGTGAAAAGAATCTCAAGAAACATCATCCAACCTATGCAGACAGAAAGGTTATCCTGGCAGCTGGAAATAGCAGCATATTGCAGCCTTTTCCCTACCACGTGAACAAACCAACCGTGAACATCGGGCACTGCAGGTCTGCATTTCTGCAGAAAGAGTGATATATCCCTTCTTTCTTATAGAAGAAGTCATACATCTGTACATAACCACAGGGATGGGGCACAGAGACGACAGCTGCTGGCGTGGGCTGCTGCTATTGGAATTAACCACTTTGCTCCTGAGGGACCTTCAGGAAAGAGGGTCACTGGTCCCCTTCTTTCAATAATACATAAGGCCATTAATAAGCATGACAGAAATATTGCTTGTAAATCCTGTGGAAATCGTCCGTACAAGAGAAACACTGTGGCTGCACCTTACAATCCCACTTGCACAGTCTCACTTCTAAAGTTCCACTCTACTTCTTGCCTCTTTTTCTTGACTTTTCCTGGAAGTTTTAACTCCTTTGGTTCCAGCCACATTCAAAAGCAAAATTGTGAGAGGATGTGCTTAAACCAACCAACCTCCCACAATTGTAGTTTTAGACCTAACCTTTATTATGTTGTTCATATTATGTTCTTGTCAAAAAGTGTGGCTTCTTATAGCCTTGAGAATTGGCAAGGCTCAGGAACAGGAATCTCTTAGCGGAACTTGCTGCTGCTACTGGAACTGTAATGATGAAGCACGGGTTGCTTATAGCCGTACTTGCACATCTAACCATGCAACTCGTTATCAAACTTAACTGAAAAACATAACTACAACCTCCTTACATTGTGCTAAGCCAGAACAACTTTTCACAATGTGAGGTAAGAAAAATGCCCTCACGGTTTTAATCAAAATAAGTGAAATTGTTAATTTTACAATTCACAAGTGAAAATCTTTGTGTCTGTGCAAGTCTCTGCTTACTTTAATGGCATTCTGAGCAGAAAGAACAGCCACCTGCATACGGGAAGCTCAAGGACAGCGTCTAAACAAACATCCCCCAGGCTAAAGTGAAAGTGCTCTAGGCTGTACAAAATCTGCACGTTCTGCTATTAAATTCTCCCTCACACAAGACATCAAAACTTGGAATATTATGAGCAAATAAAATCCCATGCTTCCAATTCTTTTAAACTGTACTGAGAATGGATTATTGGCAGCTTGTTTTCAGAAGTTCAAATGGGGGGAGGGGGGGAATACCATACGCACACTCAAAAGCTTAAATTAGTGTCTGCAGAACAGAGGTTGCAACACATACAATTTCTATTTTCTTCACTTGAAGATTTCTCAAAATTAACATAATTTTAAGGAAAAATACAGAATTAAGATATCAATCACCGAGACTTAACAGCACTTTGACAGGATATATCCTCATTTACAATTGCATGTTTATGAATAGAAAACAGAGCACAATGTTCTACCTATTGGATTTCTAACGTCTTCAGAGAACCCAAAAGCCAACAGATGCTTAGCCACTGTGGGACATTGCCTGTGCAAGTTATTTCTGTGCGCCAAGGCCTTGATCATGGGAGTCCAATTTCTACAAAAGGGAAATAGCTTTTAGAGGAGACACAAAGATTTATTCCTAATTTATGGATACGTCACTCATCTAGGATAAGGGAGAATGGATTAACTCCTTTCCCCAAGTCAATCTGCAGGTAAAGAATTAACTCATCTAAACCATGGCAAAGCCAGTATTTATAGGTCACACAGACAACTATGCAGTTATAGCTATCAGACACTTCACAAGCTAAGATTCTTGTTTTTTCAAAGCACCTTTACCAAACTTGTTGGCTATACTGAAGTTTTTCATTAGCCTTTGATTATTACTTTGGCCACTCCTGTGTTAAATCCCATCTTTTGACAGCATTAGTATTTGTGTGACGGTGCAATCAACAAGAGGTAAAACCTGTCCAGCCTAAAAACAACTCAATCCCTGCTTCATTTAGCTAAATCAGCTAAATTTGTTTTGCCATCCAGCTGCTGAAAAGCTGTGTTGGCACAAGGGAAGGGGAAGCAGTGAATCACCGGGTTAGACATCCTGTGGTAACAGTGCCAGCTTGTGCTGACCTACACCGTGTGTTAAGTTACAAGAAGAGAACAAAACGAGGAGGAATGAGATTCAAACCTGTGCTCCAAGAACATAGCTGCAGCCTAAGAAGTCTATTCCATATTTAGATGGAGCACCTGTACAAAGTCTCCGATGCACTGCTGTGTCTCATGTAACATCCCGTGACAAACGAAGCTTACGCACAGCAGTTTGTTTATATACATAGATCCAGGCTCATAAAGAGCCTCTGAATATGGAAACACAACACAGTTCATTCCTAGAGACATGGGGAAACTCGCAAAACCCGCAAAGCAGAGTCCTGTATCCCTGATAGGTGCTGCTAAGCAGTCATCGTGTCCAGCAACACGTCAGCAAGGGCTGGGACTACCGCTTTACCATGATCCTTAGTACAGACTTTTTATGGTGTATATTCATCTAAAGGGATAATTGGAGGGAAATTTAATGAAAGAATAAATTCTATATCACCTATCTGTAACCATTAGGGTTACTGAAAAGAATGAATGGATGTAGAAAAAGCAGGACAGTGGTTAACTCCGGAAAAATGCAGGTAACCCAAGAAGAGATACCTGTGTTGCAGAAAGCTAACACTTAGTCTGAAACTTCTTTATTCATCTCATTCATCTCATCTCAGTAGGCTTCTTATTAATCTCAATGAGAAATACAAACGTGTAAATACTCAGTGATTAATCTTTTTATTTTATTTTTTTTAAGTCAGTCCTCAGCCTACACAGTTATAGAAGTGCTTCTGAAGCTTAGAGGTCCCACTGCAGGTGACTCACACAGCTCAACCCTTTTGTAAAGCATTTACAAAGAGTGGACTATTTGACTGTTTGAAGAATGGAGTAGACACCACACTTGACTGGAAGGAGCTTTAGAAGAAAAAGAGACGGTGAAATTTCATATTCATAAAATGCAAGTGTCAACACTGTGTTGAGTCACTGAAGCACAGACCAGGTCAAAATCACCAAGCACAGACCCGTTCCATCTTCCCCCAGCAGTTCTACACATCATCCTGGAGACCAGGAGGTGGTAACAGAAGAACAGGATACCAGAGAAACAGACGAAAAAGATACAAAAGACATGTGACTTTGACACTTGTGCACACTTACTGTTACCCTCACAGGATTAACATGATTTAACCAAGGGAAAGACTTACTTTGCTAAAATTCTGGTGTCTGCCACTGGATCTTTCAGTATTTTTCCCCCATCACAACTACCTGTTACAGAAAGAAAAAGTTTGTGTGTTAAACAAGAATTTAGCAGCATCATTACAGAATTCCAAACACCTGTTCCGAGCTATTGCTGGATCTCATCAACAAAAGTCCTTTGTCAGATTTTTTTTTAACAGGACAGTCCAGGCTCAAATGGAATTAGAGGGACTGCAAAACCTGAGACACAGGACACATTTTTTATACTAACCAGACAAAAAATGCCTGAACATGAAGAGGGGAAAAAAAAAAAAAAAAAAAAGTGTTTTGCAATTTGTGCAGAAAGGAGGTATGTTCAAAAAGAGACAACAAGGCTGTTGTCTCTGCCAAATGAGTAGTTTCAAGGGAAAAAGTCTTTCTATTCTCATCCCTGGAAACTTTCGTATATTGCCTATCTGGAAACTCTTTCCCGTCCTTCCCTCAAAATACTTTGTAACTACCTTGGAATACAGGTTAGACAGCCACCCCGAACCCTATAAACAAGAACTAATGAAATGAAACATTAAGCAATATGTAGCCCAGAAACGGACTTACTTAGGCATGGTAAACTGTCCATTATCAAGAAAGAGAATAACACTGAATGAACTAGGCAGAAACAGAAACGCAGCAATAGCCAAAAGCACGCAAAGACAATTCTAGACTTATTGTAATTTTACTTTAACCATCTGCATACATATTTTTTAATTTGTGGCCATAGAAAAAACCCAACATCTTGACTCAGACATTCAACTACTAGAACTCTGAATACAGCTGAATTTCTGAATGCTCTATGAGCACTGTGAAAAGGAAACGCATTGCAAGTATGAATTAATTTAGCATTTAAGCAACTATTTCCTAGTCCTTTGGTTCTAAAATACTAGCAGTTCACGCAGATACCAATTTGTTCGTGTTTTTCTTCATTCCCCAGAGCAACAAGAACAGGCTCCTCCTTTGCAGCCTGCTAGCGAAGCAGGTAGAAACTTCCAGAGCTTCTGCTGACTAAGGTGTTTTGAGAAAAACTACGGAATTCACCTTCTCTGACAGTGAGAGTGAATTTTAAAAAAAAAAAAAAAAAAAAGTTGCCATAGACCAGAACGATTTTCAAAAGCTTGAGCTCAACCAATTTAATTGTATGTTAAGTTGATAAGTTATGATGGCAAAACCTTTCAAATCTGGTTAAGACATTCATTAACTTAAGTCTTTCTGAAGTTTGTAGTATGATTTTAAAAATATTCAGAGCAAAAGTTTTTCCTCAACCATTTCCCACTCCCTTGACCTTTTAAAAATATGGTAAGGTCACAATATTTATTGAAAGAAAATATTTGTGGAATTTCTAAACCAAGTTTTTAGGCTTTGCTGTTACCATATTTGTAATGGGAATTTTAAAATCAGGTTTTAAGCAAAAAAATAAAAAAGGTCATTTTCCAGCTTTAAAAAATAAAACAGGTTAAAAAATGAAATATACAAGTACCTGCCCTGGTACTTACAGGTAAACAGAGAAAGTTTCAAATGAGCCCTTGAAGTTATTTACACTAGAACTACTGTTCTCCTGTATTATCTAAAGTACTCACCACCAAGTCACAGCAGCTCTTTGGGAACACACCCAGCTATGACTGACTGAGGTTTTTTTTTTACTTGTTTTAGGCTTCCTTCAGATTTTCATTTTCCTCTTTTATCACTTTTCAAGCTTTTCTTTCACAGAATAATCAGACCACACTATTTCTACATACCAAAACACGTCTCCATGTGCTTGCTTCTTGCCCCTTCCGTGCCCTCTCAAGTTCTCAACACCTCCCGAATTAGTATCACCATGTTTTATTTGCAAACACTCAGAACCTTCCTTCCAGGTCATTACTGAAGATGCTAAAATTAGAACTGCTTAAAAACCTGCAATCTCAACCAGCAGCCAGGCCCTAGTTAAACAAATAGGCAGGTTGTGTTAGACTTCTTATACGGTTAATACTTCCAGATAGGGCAAATGAGTTGATTCATCCCATGCATGCTCCTTTCTCAGCCTATTCTCAGAACTGGATCCAAATCAACATTTCAGCATTTAAGTCCGAAGAAGCAACCTGAAAAAAGCATCTATACAGGTTCCACTTTTCAATTAATACATATCAGTTTTCAAAGAGTAAAACAACAATCAAATTTTATTTTAAAACAAAGACGCTCTCCTCCTGAACAGGACACACTGACAAGGATTTCAGCGGCCTAGAATATTCTTATTTACAAGACCATTTATTTTTATTCTTTCTTGTCAACGCTGTTATTAAAGAATGATATTACAAATATCCATCCAAAATCCTGAGTAGTCATTGAGGCTACCTGCTAACAGTCTAGAGAAAACAATATTATAATTAACTAAGGCTTAAAGCAGTTTAGTTGTGTCTAACTAACAAAAATCTGCAGAAGGAGTGATAATGACATATAAACTTGAGCAGAAGAGAGCAGCATTCATAGGAAGGCAAGATTACTTAAAATAATGAAGTCCCCTCAAATCTTACTGGTTTACAAATTTCACATTTTGACTTTACAACAATTTTCTTCATTTTAAAATCAAGTCTCATTTCTCTTTCAAGAGCCATATTAAGGCTGACAATTAACATGAGCTTTTAGAAATCATTATAAAAATTTGAATGGAGAGATGTTTCAGCCTGAGAGAACAAAATATGCTAGTTGTTATGTTTTTGCTAGTTACAATGTGATTGAAAAGTTTAAAGAAAAGGTATTTAAATTACATTGCAAAACATTTCATTAAAAAAAAATCACTGACTTTAATAAAAAACAAATTCTGCAAAACAGATTTGGTAATTTGTGCTACTGCACTCAGATATTTTTTAAATAAACAGCTGATGTTTTAAACAACCCTATCAGGAGAAATCCTACCTGAATTTCTGGAAGAAAAATGCCAAAAGCTAAGGTCTGCATTCTGTAAAGATCTAACAAAGAAGAGATGTAACTCACTATTTCTAACTATTAGTCAGAGGATGCTATGCTAGCAGTCATTGCGCAAAATTATGGAGAATCAATGACACTAAAGTTGCACTTTTATATGGGACTAAGAAGGAGAACTCTGACAAATATTACTTCAAAATAAAATGATTTACCATTAGCCATTTACCATAAGTTTAAGTACTAAACTTAATTTTCAAAAATTACTTAAATTTTCAAAATAACAACTCCAGTTAAAATCCTAAACTGAAGAATTCTGCCCAAGGGAAAAAATCCTCTCTTGATTCACACAATCTTACTGTAAAGAAAGAAACTAAGAAATGTCATTATTTCTGAAGGCAACTTTTTGTCTTTTTTAACTCTTGCTCTCAATATGATAACTGCTATAAAATTCCAATTTTTTTTTGCCAAAGCAGATCAGCAACTCAAGCAAAACAGCTGGGGTAAGAAGTATACAAACAGTAACTGTCTACATAAAAGTAGGAAATTAAAGGAGACTGATTTTTAACAAGAAAGAAAGAAAGAAACAGACTAAACATGATCATAATTTCTTAAGGTAATTATGACTTAGTCACCTGATTCACTGTAATTCACAGTATTTTTCTGCTTCTTTGATAGTTTGTATTAGCACAGGTTTATAAAGACCATTCAGGGCATTTAGAAGGGTGTTAATATTAGCACTGCCACTTACAAATATAACTGGACTTGAATAAGTCAGTACACATCTCAGGTTTTCATTGCCCTTAGTTATTGACCAATAAGTAAACAATTTTGGCTCTGCCTACATTGGCAAATAATCTGGAGCAGAAGAAATGGATCAGTAGATCAAAGTATCTGGTGCTGACCTACATTAGCTCTTCAGAGGGTTTGTTTTGGATTAGATTTCATCTGGTTCACAGAAACAAACATCCCCGCCACACACACTGCTCGGCTTTCCGGAGACTGAATTATGGATCCAGGCCTGTATGTGCCCAGGAGAACAATTTGCCTCTGCAGCAGGGCTTCCAGATTAGTTTTCTGGGAAATGAACCTGGTTTAAATACACTTAACCAATGTGCCCTAAGGGAGATCTTTGAGAGGGTGTCTGCAAAGCAGCACCACTGCCCCAAACCAAAATGGTGATTTATACACTACAATTATACCCTACCTTTCCAAGGCATACTAACCAAAGCTGGTGTCATCTCTCAGAATTGGGTACTTGAGGGCACTGAGATTCCTGACAAATTCTGTAAGCTTTTATTCTTAACTTTTATATATATATATTTATACATACATACATACACACACATATATATGCCATCAGGTTGCCACAAACATTTTATGATCCACCCCCTATTCTAAAACCCAGCAGAAGGCTGGTTAACAACTACCATTAACCTTCATTGCTTTTCATTGTTTTCATGTCCATCCTTTTTCTTCTTTTTACTTCTTTATTTCCTCTTATTAGCAGGGCTATTAAATAAGGCAACAGCAAATTAAAATTTTTGGCATTTTTGAACTTAGCCATCAGTCATTTTTGTGTTGCAATTCACACCGCATAGGCTGAGAAAGCACTACTACTACTTAGATTTAGTTTGCCTTAATGCAAACTGAGTTTAAGGAGGCTATAACAGGTTTTTGCTTCAGTCAATCACACGGATCTCAAAGCCTAGAGCTAAACATATTCTGTGTGAATGGAGAAAGAAGTCAAACTAACGATATAGGAACATTAGTTTACTAAGACTGGGATAAGGCTGTTGTAAACATCATTTCAGAGATCTGCCAGAGGAACATCACGACAGATATTTTAAGGGAAACTAATTAAGTAATTCGTGCTAAGAACTTTATTATAGAAACACTAGATAAAAAGCATTGCATATACAGAGCCTAGGGGTAAGTCAGAAAGACACAATCTTTAAGTCATTTTTTTCTGAGATATTTCATTTGTATGTATAATAATCTAATCATCTAAATTTTAAGTTAAGAGTTTAAGTTGTCAGAGTCTTCCTTTACTAGACAGGATTTAGTCGCACCCAGGCCACTCAGTAATTGCTTAGAATAATCAAAATGCTCATAGAGTCACGTAATTTCACTGATTTTCATTTTACAGCATTAAAATGAACTTCCAGAAGAGCTTTTGCAAAATGAAAGAATGGGTTTCACTCTGCATTTGTTGAAATTCAGACATAAGAAAAAAAAAAAAAAAAAACAGATCTCACTGAAACAATTAAGTACAACGCTGATTCTTATTAAACCTCTTTCTGCGCTAGCTATATTTCAAAGCAAAATATCATCCACTCAGCTTACAGACAATTCTGGTTTTAATAACAAAACAAATCAGATATAAACAATTTTTAATCAAAATTAAACTTACTCAACTGAGTTTAAGTAGCTGCAAAGTTTTAACCTGAAAGCTGTATTTTTAATCCACAAATATCTAGAAAGTAGTAAGTCATCTCATTTCTATGCTGAACAAAAATTTAATCTTTCCTGTAACTGATGAGTATTACACACACTTCAACACTTCAGCACAAGCAAATAAAATATTTGAAAATAAAGATCACTGCAAAATGCACTGTAAGCAAAAGGAGAGAGGAGAGGGAATGCCAAAATCTTCCTCCATGCTATTGGTTCTAGGTTGAGCAAAAGAAGAAAGTCTCTAGCCTGTTTTATAAGTCTGTGTTACTCTGTTTTATAATCTGAATCTTCAGCCATAAAGAAGGTGCTGATTCACCTCGGTCCTGCCTGCCTGGCCCTGTGCCTATCTTTGCTTTGGTCAGCAATTCTGCTTCTCTTTTTCATGAACTTAAGTCAACTCCCCAGTCCAAATGTAAAACTCGGGACTCACTTTTCCATAAATCATAGATAGGAACGAAGTAACCATTTTTCAGATCATTAGTTCTCTATACGCTATTTAACAAACTTTGACTTAATGAGCTGCAATTTTCCTTCACTGTGATAGGCACAGCAGCCCCAGCAATTATAGCCAATTTAACTGCGCTCACATTTCATATTTTCCGTACCCCATGGGTGGAGCCCAATAGCGTCGCTGCTCCTTCTTATTCCTTGCACTCCCACAGCAGGGACACAAGAACCAATGTGATTAAGGTACCAGCTTGAATTTGTTATTCCTGCTGATTAAATGTGTTTTGCACAAGCAGTGACACAGGCACATTTCTAGAGAAGTGCAGAGGTATGAACACAAGCTCTGACACATGCACACAAGTTATGAGAAAATTTTTATTGTTCTATTTCTACAAGTTAGTATTAAAAATATTTTCTCTCCACTTAGTATTTTTCAAAGACACATAAAAAAGCAAGTTACTAAAATTTTACAGAGTATTTTTAATAGAAATAAGCACAGAACTTTGTGACTCAGAAAAATTTCAAACTGAGTAATTTCGGTATTTTTATAACTTGGAAAGAAACCCAAGTAAAAGGAATAATAAAAATGCTAACAGAAAAGAAAACAGTCTAGTAAGGCACAAGCAGGAAATAAAGCTGAAACATGCCCTGCAAAATGCAAACTATTCCAAAAAAAAAAAAACAGGTGTCCACAGTGCAATAAAGTTACGTGAAAAGTAACACCAAAGATGTACGCTGTTCTGCAAACTTTCAGAATACTCAAAGTCAAATCTCTTGCAGTTTTTAACCAGAGACGGCAAGCACAGAGCACTGTGGAAAATTATGTAAGTGGCTGTATGTGTTTTTTATATAGATTTATATATAAATATATATATAAACACACACACACACATATATATATAAAATATAAATATAAATAAATATATATATATATATATATAAATATTTAACTTTTTTGAAAGCGTAACATACTCCATGACAAAGGAAAATCAAAGAAAAAACAGACCAAAGTAATGGAAAAATATTACTCAAGAAACATTTTAAGGACTGAAGCTGAAGGGAAACACTGGAATTAAGAGAACGTGCGTCAAGAACACTGACACCAAACTTAATTCTCTGTGCAAAATTTAAAATCTCACATTTGTAGTAGGTAACTTAATGTTCATTATACATAACAAGAATACAGAAGTACTTGTGTCTTTTCTAAAATTATAAAAGACTTGCTACTATCTGACTTCTCGTTACACACATCCTTTTAGTTACTAGAACAATTTGGGCAGCAATGCACAGGACTGCCAAGAAAGAACACGGCCATAAATTAGAGTGAGTAGTTATTCATTCTGACGGCTCAAAGAGCTCACAAGATAATAGTTCAGACGAACTACCCAACAGATGCCAGTCCACATAGCCATTAACTCAAAGACAACTTAAAAATGAATAAAAAATTGGAACTGAAATAAAAACAGAACAAAGGAAAATGAAGCACAGGGAAACTTGCCTTATCTACCAAGCAAAGGCAGCAATCACATCAGCAGGAACCTGACATAACCAGATGAGACTCGAGCAGGCAAAAAACAGGAGCTGTCACTTATATAAGCATTGCTTCAGACAAGAAACTACAAATCACTCCACGAGCAGCACAACTAATTAAGGAAAACGTCCTACAGATTTGTGACCTCTGTGCCTTAAACCTGCCCGAATTTTTCTACAACAGTAACTGCAGTTTCTCATCATGTCCCCCTCTGTCACTCCTACAGGGCACAATGCAGCAAACACTCTAATTCCAGGCAGCATGTGCACTGCTAGCTGGAGAGCACACATACTGCATGGCCAGGAGCCTGCTGCTAAATTGAACTTACTCTGCAGAGTTTCACCTGCCTTCCTCTTAGCATGGACATCAGTTTGGGTATCTCTAAACCACTCACTTGCTGAGTACCACAAAGATCAGCAGAAATCAAAACTTCTGCACTTCCCAACAGATCTGAAAAATGAGGATGATGGACAGAGGGAATCCACCACATAAGCCTGACTGCATCCAGAAATCTTTACATAAATCTCTAATTCTTTATAACAAAAGATAGCAGCGGATGTTTTCTTCACAAGTCACACTTGCCTGAATTCTGACCAAATAACTGAGGTGAATACTAAAGCATTCTCCAAAGAGTAACCAACTAAGCACTCAGCACCTACCAATACATTCAGCTGAGTTGGGAGCATGTAAGAAGGTGGACGTGCAAGTCCCAGGTGACAAAGGGCAGTAAGAAAAAAAAAAAAAAAAAAACAACAGAAGACTTTGACTCAATGAAGTTATATACTCTTACAAGTTACCACATCTATTGTTGATTATCTCGACTCTTGCATGCAAACTCTGACCTATATCACAGCTAATAAAAGTCCAACATAATATTAC
The DNA here is from genome assembly GCA_013389825.1 of Crypturellus undulatus. Classification (NCBI taxonomy): domain Eukaryota; kingdom Metazoa; phylum Chordata; class Aves; order Tinamiformes; family Tinamidae; genus Crypturellus; species Crypturellus undulatus. The sequence goes on along the minus strand of VWPW01028144.1, from coordinate 9,706 downwards.
ATGGTATCTTTATTAGTTTCTAGATGTATCCTATCTTCCTATATAAAATCACAACATATCATCTCAAATGCTGTACTAGCTCACTTAGTCTTGGTATTTCAGTTTTCCATCTAAAAAGATTCTTGCTTCAGTTGACTGCTATGAAACTAAATTAATTCTTGCAAAAAATGCAGGCTGCATAGCTAAACAGTTAATAACAGACAGACCCTATGCCTCCCATCGGTTACTGTCAGTGCCCATCTCCTTTCTCTCACATTTACAGCAGCCCCTCAATCCCTGCTCTCTATCTCTACTCCTATCTTTACAACACCCTCCACAGCTTATTCTCCATTTTCTATTTTCTCAGACCACAAGGAAAAAGTGCAGAGAGCACTGAAGAGAGTCCCTGTACTCAGTGTTTTTACCTAACCATACAGTGGTGTGGATGAGCCCTGTTTACTTCCCACATTCAGCCTATAACATGCTCAGTAGCTCTGTGGTGTGGTTAAAACAAGAAGGTTTGGAAATTATCTACTTCATCTGATTTAGATGGATGACACAGATTAAGGCAAAGCTTTGAGTTGGTACAAGCTACATTTTTCCAGAATGTTTATCACACCAACTAACATAAGAGCTTGGGATGGCACAAAACAGACAGCCTGATAATATTCCAGATTTCTCCTAGACCTCCATTTTTCTCCTAAAAACTCTAGCACTTGCTCTGACATACGCAAGTGCTCTCTATCTTTCTACCGGCAAGATTTTTATTCACTTTATTTTGAGTAAAGAAAATAGTATTTCCCCAACAAAACCTCATTCTCAGACACATACCGACTCAGTAAAGGCAGAGCTGAGGCAGATCTTGAACACACAGAATTACTTCTCTAACAATTTAAGTCTTCCAGATAACAAGCAACTGAAAATGGAGTCCTAGAACAGAATCAGTTGGCATTGTTAACTGCAAGCACTGCTACCTGCAACTCCATTCACTTGCCTTCACATGCAACCATCTCCATGCACAACACACCATTAAGGATGTCAGAAGGCTTTCTGTTATCAAGATGAAATAATATGGTTTGAGCGAAGACTAGTACAAAGTCTGTTCTATCTAAAGTGACTTGTTTTTTGTTTTCTTTCATTTTACATAATTCTTCCCAATTATTCCTCATGATTGGGCCCGCTGAACAAATTTAAAAGTTGCTTCTACTTGTAAAGAAAAAACATATAAACATACAAGATAGTTACAGGGAGCCCCAGGTAGGAATAAAGCTGTGATCCTCATGATATATCAAACTAAAAACCCACTCATAAAATATAAACTATCCTGTATGTTCTGTGCTTCTCTTCGCATGACCACGGATGCACAAACCCTTCTGCAGGTAAGACTTGAACATATTGCCCAAAGACCACACAAAGACCAAAACTGGCATTACCTGGGCTGCCTTCAGCTGGAGAGTATAAAGGCTCTAACGAAAGCGGGGAGAGGTAATCCTTCATAAATGAGATTGCTACGATTGCTACTTCAACCTATTCAGATATATTCTTTCACTTTATATACATATATTCATGCATTACTGAAACGTTAAGGTTATCTCTCTTTCAACAAGAATGTCTGTGGAAAGATGACCCCCACGTACAGCAGCACATATTCATTCACCACATACCCCCCAGAGAGATATTAATTCAGGCTCTGGAAACAGTACAGCCACATTCACATGCTATGCTGCCGACACCAGGACCGAAAGGAGTTGGCTTTTTTCCCTTGTAGTTTCCAAGATCGCGATTCTACATTCCCATGTGCAAAAGGAAAGCTTATTTGCAGCTTATTCTAGTCCCCACACACCATTAACTTCAATTTCAAACTGAAATGGAATGTCAGCCTTGCCTGAGGTTGAAAAGATGCTTCTGTTTAAAACATTACTGTGTTAGCAGCAGTAAAATCTGCCTACTTACTTGAATTACCTAGAAATCTGCTGTGCCTTGTAGAGTGGGTGGATAGCATTAATAGTCCAAATGTGATGTCATGTGAGCAAAAATTTTCTTCAACACAGACCTCTGAAAAACAAAGGAAAAAAAATAAGTCTGTTAAAAATGAATTCATTCAAAACAGCTTTTACTGATAACTGTTATTTCCCCTCCTGCCATTTCAGTCCTTTTATTTCTTCTCTTGAACTGTTCACAGCTTCACTTTCCAGCTCCTCTATTCCACTGTGATGAAGTGCACATGAGGAAGAAAATCTTGTAAGTCACATATCAACTTTACCTAGCTCTACTGCATGAAATGCAACAGCAAATATTAACATTGCTGTTTTAACACTGTTTAAAAAAAACAGTGTAGTTAAAATTGCTATAGGATGTATTATGCCCTTCCAAAACATTGTTACATACCCTGGCCAAAATTCTGGAAAGAAAACACATCAACAAAATCTAAACTCTGGATGTGCGTTATGGTTCAAACAGGGCATGTAATCTACCTCTGAGGATGGTTTTAAGTTCTTGGAGCAGGGCATGGGCCACCATAGAAGAGACCTGCACGTTCCCTTCTCTAACAATCAGCTTTCATTTTAGTGAGTTGTAATGAACAGAAAACTTCCCAAGAATGACTTCCTAGACACTTTAAATAACCAGTTCCTCACCTCTATATCCAGGGAGCACACTTTGCACAAAAATGTACCTACCTGACAGTCCAGCAGAGCAGACTACTGCTGGTCAGCATTACCCCTATTCACCGCTCCTAGATGGCAACTGTATCCTTTAAGGGACACATGAATTCCCTTTTGGCATTCAGAAGGATACAGATATTTTTTGACATAGGGTAGCAAAAAACAGAATTCCGAGTCCCTGTTCTTCACCACCTTGTCCCCAATATATATTAGGTGGAAATGAAAAGCTGTCAAGCAGGAGTCAAGGAGCCAAAGAATGTCAGTATTTGAAGGAAACCATCTTCTTCAGAAATGCATTTTGTTGGACAAGTCTAATTTGATAAAATGGCAATCCACTATCATCTGCTTATGTACTTTTCTATACAGTGAAAGGAAATATTCTAGTGTCAGAAACTGACATATTGAATCACATTCAAGTACAGATATAACACAGATAAGAAAGAACAAACTACGCTCTATGAGGCAGGGATAGCATCTATTTTCAAATACAAGTTTATGACATATTATTTTTTGTTTCCTATGTCAGCACCATAAAAAAAAAAAAAAAAAAAGAACAGCTCAACATAAACCATGCATAAATTTAATTGTACATATAAAGGTAGCACCAGTTTCACTAAAATCATTATGAAAAGTCATTTCAGTCAGTCCAATGAAAAATCAGTTCATGATCCTTTTGACTTGGATGAAGCAGTAGTGAATGAATCATCCTTGATTCCAGAGGCATCTACAACCCCACCTCAATTGTACTGAAACTTGTAGAAAAACTTTCAGCTTTTACAGACAGTGGCAATGGGAATCAGTGCAACAGAGCAAAAATTTGACTTTTCAGGCAGAGTTGCTTGTTCTTGTGCCATTCGTTCTACTGGCAGCCTAAATGGACAGCTGAATTTCTTTGGGGGGGCTAAAAGACATTTTAGGATTAGAGCATGTATCCAGGCTGCCGTGCCAACCTGATCATGCCAGCACATTCTCAAACCTTTTTCCCGTCTCACCTCCTGTTTTCTTCCAGAAAAGCCAAATACGTCAAAGTAATTTGCAAGTTTTTACATATCTTGTTTGCTGCTCCATTTCTTATCACCTTCTAACCTTCACCTTAATTCAGCCTTCTTTTTCTGACTTTATTATGCCTTTCAAACCTTGCATAACAACACGCTCTTTCCCTTCAAATCCCTCCACTACTTAGGAGTTATATTATGGAGTGTTTCATTTCTCTGTTTTTAACTTCTTCCTTACTCATCTAGCTTATTCACAACTTAAAAATATTGACTTGTTCGAACCACTTATTTGAATTCTTGTCCCCCTTTCTGAGTTCATTTTGCTCATTTTCTTTGTCAGTGAAATTCAGATCACATGCTCTTCAAGGCTAGAACCATATCCTTTAATGCTTCTGAAGTGGAAAAAATAAAATTTGAAAAAAAAAAAATATAGTACTTTAATGAAAAAAATCATCTGAAAATTCACATTCATTGCTGTTAGATCAGAAAAACCACGTTAGAAGCAAAATTTCTGAGATGACAGTGAATTACCATAACATACGCTGGAACTCTAGTTTCATCCTCAATGCAGCTGCTGGTAGCAGCGTGATTACACATAACGAATATTGCTCCTGTGAATGGCAAGAAAAAGTTTATTAAAGCACGTTACTACAGTAAAGTTGACAGCAGGAACGCAGGGTGGGGGGTTTCTGCATTCCTATTCTGACAGTTCTGGGAAGCTCTGGTTCAGGCTGCGACTTGCTCGCAGACAGAGGGAAATCCGGTTTCCTTTAGAAAAGCACAAAACAAAGCTGTGCAACTACTTTGTGGTTATGGTATTTTAAAACTGAAAGTGAGTCCAAACTATGTTTGCAATTAATGAACTAAAATTTGTAAATACTGTGAGGTTTGTAAACTGCTAAACCATTGTGCATACTAGTTACTAAAGGCTTACAAAGTATATCTGACATTATTGAATGCAAAATTCTCTGGGAACAGCAGTAGCAAGCTTACAAAATTTTTTTTCCCCATTGCTAGGCTTAGAAAAATTTGTGACAGACTTAGCAGCAGGATGCATTCAAATTTGCTGCTGAAATTTGATAGAATCTTTCAAGTTAACATAATATGGTGAGCATCAGTCTGAGGCTGACTCTCACAAATAACTGGAAATGATTTTATGATTTTAGTGAGAAGCCCAACTACTTTTTCTTTACAGCCGGAGCTCCATATCACAAGATAGGAGTGGGCATCCAGGAGGTGCGATCTTGTAACTTTACTTGGAGAGAAAATCCTAACTTTGAGCTATTCTTAAACTAATTTAGTACAGTAACTGATATGAACAGAAAACTGCACTCTACCATTTTTTTCTCTCTACTGTTAAAAACACGTACTTACTACGGCCAACTAAATACCTTTATACAGAAATTTCTTTTTTTTTTTTTTTTCCTCCTCTTTACCACCAAAGGCAAGGTCAAAGTTCTGGGAAAACCAGGAACGGTACAGCCCGAGAGTCCCGTCCCGTCCCGTCCCCCCTGCACACCTGGCCATGGCCACTCAGTGATTTCAGCTGCTACAGGGCGATACCAAAGACAGCGACAGAAAAAGAGCAAGCCGCATAAACTGCTTTTCTTTAGGAAGCCAGGCTAGAGAGCTCCCTACAGCCTTCCATGCAGGAAACTTGGTAGTTGTTCATCAAGCCAAGGGAAATAACCAGATTTGGGTGAAGTATCTGTTCCCTCTCACTTCCCACACTTCAGATCCAAACACACGTGACAGAAGAGTAAGGGCTGCTAATATTACTCGTTGAGATAATTTTGTCAGAGTACTCGTCAAAAAAATCTGCACCGCAAAAGCCAACATCCCATCTCTGACATTAAATATGTAAGAAAATGAAATAGCCAACAAAACTGCTTTTAAGTGACAGAAATGTTCATTTACTCTACCATTAAAAACTTTTACCATCTTGGATGTAATTCATAAAACATAAGAATGGCAACTTCTACTTTATTTACAGAACCTCATATTCACTTTCCCCGACATCTTCATTTAACACGTAAAAATTAATATTTGCCATTCAGAAAATTCACACACACTGTCTTACCTCCTTCCCTCAAGGAAGGAGGCACTTGCTGCACATCACCCTCTAATACTTTTATGAGTATTTTCCCCCACGATAGTCATGAGAAAGCATTGGGATTTTCCGGATAACTACCAGTTCAGCAACTAAAAGGATGTTTTCAGGATCTCAAACCCATCTTTTGCAAAACCCAAGATATGCTGAGCCAAATAAAATCAGGTAGATTTTATCTGCAATATAAGGTACAGTACCTTGTTAACACCACTGTATTCTGCTATAAAACAACTAAAATCCAGACATTTTACTAGATGATCAACCCATTACCTGTCCCCCTTTCTCGCCCCAGCATCCTGCAGCTCCACCACTGTCACGCGGGCAGTTAATGACTAAGTGCCAGAGCCTGATCCAGAGGTGTTAAGCAACACTGCTCTAAACTACAGTCTTCCTCAAACAGGGATTACAAGCAGGATTCAAAAGCGGGTTTTAGGGAACGCAGTAAAGAGTTCTACTGAAGTCAGGCACCCCTCAGCAACACATTGGGAAAGGTTTGTAAGGAAGTGAAGGTAACCAGCAAAGGCTGCCTCGAGCCTTTGCCCCTTTCAAAAGGCCTAGGGCACAGCTAAAGACAGTGCTCGCCACTGAGCCCTATCCTAGATCAACACAGCTTTTCCCTTGGAAACAGCAGTAAGCCAAACCGCTACTACACTACCAGCAGGGAAAGACACCTTTGTCCGAGGGGTTCCAGTATGGCAACAAGGAGGAAAGGAAAGGTGAGAGCCATTCCCTGCTGATGGAAGAGGGGCACCTCTCAGCCGGCTCCACAGGTCTCCTGGAGGGACCATGTCCTGGCCTTGCAGGGACATCCTTCAGAGCAGGCAAGGTACACGGGCAGCAAAGCTGTGCAGGACAGCGTCCGCATGCAAAGCTGCACGCGCGTCTCCGAGGGGAAAGGGCACCCAAAGAGGGAGGCAGAAGCGCTGAGGTTTCCAGTCCCTAACAGCACTTAAAAATTTACATGGAAGAAGATTCTGAAATCACTTCTGGGACAAAGGCTTGAACTTCGTGCCAAGCTCCCTTTTTTTTTTTTTTTTTTAAAAAAAAAAACACCAGCCAACTAGACTTTAATCATCTTGCATACAGTGCAGAAGCCACAAAAGCTCTTCCTGCATGTTCAGGGCTTGGGGGTGTATTTAGGTTTTTTAAAGGAAGCATCAAAACCTCTTCCTCCTCCCATCGTGGGCTCCTGCGGGAAAGCGGGAGTCCCAGCCGGGCCTTGGATGGGGCCCAGTCCTGCAGGTGCGGCCTGAACACGCCTGCGGGCGAGCGAACGCCCAACCCGCACCTTGCCCAACCTGTGAGCCCTAACCGGATCTGCACGCCAAGATGCTCATTTTTGACAATATTAGGGCAGTTCTGAGCAAGAACAGAACTTTAAGGTGTTTGGAAAAAAAAAAAAATACTCGTAAAACCCCAGGACAATACAAGCCTAAAATTTTATTTTAGGCTAGATATCCAAAAAAACACCTAAATCCCAGCTTTGACCCCCCCTATATTCCTTGATGGATTTGACCATAAACCAAAATCCGGTTTTTAATGGGATTCTAAAGGCCTATGCACAATACAAGGACACATGGACCCCTTTAAAGTGGATTTTAAAATAGCCACACTTTGATCATAAGCATGAGAAATGTCCACAGTGCAGACTAACCCACAAGCTCCACTATCTGAACAGCAGTCTTTATCAGACATGATTCTGCAAGAGCCTGCATTCTGATTTTAAATCTATATTTAATGAAACATTAATATTGCTAAACATATTTTACCATATACTCATTAATGTTCCTCTGAAATCTGTGCAGAATAAGAAAACTGATTTAGTGACTTCAATGACAAAAATGTAACAACTGGAAAGAGTCCTGAGTGTGCAAAGCTAAACAGCCCAAAGAGTTTGAGATGCAGCATTGCTTCTACCTAACATTAAATATAGAGGAACTGTAGAGTTCAATTTTTACATACCTGATTACACATTCCAAAAGGAACTATAATTAAGAACGAATATAACACACAAGAAGTCTGGTAATAGAATATTGAGGCTATAAAATCCAGCCCTCTGGCCTGAGGCATGCCAATATCAAGATGGCCTTTGCCTCACCAAGGAGTTTGTGGCAGGAGCAGGGGCTGGGAACGCCATCCCGCAGGGCAGCCCTCGGATGTGGTCATCCTGAGCCTCCTTCCTCTGCCGCATTTTTGCACTTTGCATCTTTAGCTGCTGCAAAAGGCAAACTGGGAAACATACAATCACCACCCCCTCCAAATTACTACACAACCTCACTAGAGGAGCTACCAACACGAAGACTATAACAGTAGGTTGTTTACCCCATGTAGGCCAACCTCAGGAGCAAACGAGGCAAATTCCCAGAGGATCTGCACAGTAGCCGGTGCCAGAGCTGCCTGCAGACACTGCAACGCGTCCTTCATTCCAGGCCCCAGTGCATGACCAAAGGGGCACTTCCTACCCCTCTTTATTTTGAAACACTATTAAATTCAAAGCAGCAATAGCAGCAACAACTCGGTATTAGCAGAACCCTTGGGACAGAGGGATGGTTTGGCCACCATTTGGCAACAGCCCCACAGATTCTGTAGCGCCACCAAGGACAAACCTCCCTTAAAGCAGTTCGTGCTCTGGCAGTCCTGGTGCCACCCGTCCCGCTGCCAGCGCGGCCTGCGGCAGAGGGCACCAGCCCCAGCAGCACAGCCAGGCTAGAAAGTACCCGGCAAGGTAAATAAGCAGGAGATAAGGATGGCAGGAACTGAACTCCAGTGTTCACATGGAAACTATCACCGAAGTGCTATACTACAAAGGCCAAAACGCTAGCGCCTGCTTTGCTTTACTGAAAATCTGCCAGACCCCCGCCAGCCTTTTACTCCAGAAAAACTAATTCACTAGCATGTGACGAGAAAGGAGACAGTCCCTTCATCCTTGCTTCATCCTCCACCTTCATAAGTGTGGTAGCATTTTAATCAAAAATTGCATCAGTTTTCTGTTCTAGCAGGAGTACTCTCCATATTTCCCAAGCTGCAAGGTTAGGAGGCCTCACAGCTTCAGCAGTGACAGACCACAGGTCGAAAATCTCTTCCTTAGAGGGAGCATAGCTGAGAAGTAACAGTTTTCAGAAAACAAAAATCCCTGCATTTCTGAATCAGAACTATTTTAACTCATGATTTTCATTTTAATTCAAAAAAAAAAATCACATATTTGTAATTTCATATGAACATTTCACATAAAGAATGTCTGCAGTGGGAAAGAGGTGCTACTCTACCACAAATTTGTACCTTGTGCCTTTTGTCCAACTTTTGAAAATGGCCAAAAAAGAGCAAAAGCTCATAGCTCTGAAAAGCAATGATCTCCTCAGCAAGATCAGCCCATCCATGAAGCTTCACGGCTTCCTACACTACCAGGATAATTAACCAGCCCTGCAAATAAAGTTTGAAGTAATTACAAGACAGATACTTTCTCAATTAAGTATAAAAAGTGTAAAATTAGCCACAAGAGGGAGTTTACGCGGTCCTTGGAGCATTAAGAAAACATTAACAAATGTTAAGGATAAAACCAAAGCAGATAGACCCCTCTTTATAAGAGCACCCAGCAGAAGAAGCGAATGAGACACTGCTTAGCGATATCTTGAAGCACGAAGGATCATCCCAGGAGTTACTTTTTTCTTCTTTGAACTATTTCTTAAGAGGAAGTAACTCTACCCTTATCAGCAAAGTTCTTGTACCTTGAAAACACTAGTGCCCAGAAAACAAACCACAAAAACCTAACCCAAACACTTATATTTGACAGAGCTGCAAGCAAGCTCATTTTCCTTAATACGTCTGCAATCTTATGACAAAGTTTCTTAGATAGACACGTGTTTTAAAAAGTTATTTAAACACAATTTTTGCAAGACGACTCACCCGCCAAGGCAGAGCCCCTCTCTCACAGCCCCCAGACCCCTCCGAGCCGCAGCCCG